>AWOL01S0100357.1:0-23200 GCA_000715115.1 Nicotiana otophora
GGACGCCACGGGGCGCGTCCAAGGGGTCATGGGGCATGGTTGGAAAGCCGCCCATGACATAACAAGTGTACCATTGGCCATGCCTAGCTCTCCAAATATGTGTCTAACAATGAAGCAAAGAAGTGTGCACTGCTTGATTTTGATAAAATAAAGTTCTGCATATCCTTTTTCATCATATTAGTCACAAGCATCGAGTTTGTCTAGAGGATCATCACCATTAATTCTGGACAAAACTAGTACATAACACAGCAATACAAGTAATGAGATTTTCGAACAAGAGAGAAGTCTCAATCAAGATATTTTTCCAAGACCATTTCATTTGTTATGACACATCCATGAATCATTTTTGACATCTTCAGTTCCAGCAAGTGTAATGGAGGCATTTAACACAACTGGAATTATAAGCTAATTATACCTCGAAAATGATGGCAGGCTTACCCAAAGAACCATAGTATATACCAAAATGTTTGACCCATAATATGACTATCTTCTATCCACTTTAATCTTAAACAGATACTACTAATTAAAGACCCTATAGATTAGTAATATATGAATTAGTAATGTATAGTTTATGGGGTGATTAGTAATGAAGGTATTGTTATCAAAATATTATTATGCAATGATTAATAATGAAGCATTATTGCCATACAAGAACTACTACTTACTTTAAGGAGCATTTTTCTCTTTAAATAGTCTAATCCCCATATTCCCAACGCACGTAATCTTATTCCATATTTTACCCCGTAATAAAATGTACTTTTTTTCGTAAGCTAGGGAATCTACAATCGTTACCCTTCACGTGTGCTTTGGGTTTTACCCAATTCCAGTGCAATAGCTCGCAAATCACATTGAGGAAAAGTATGCAGGGAATTTTGAACCCACGGCCTCCCATTTGGGGATACCTGCTCAATTAACTTGGTCACCCTTGTGGGTTAATAATATGTAAATTCTCGTATAACTTATGCAATACTATTTGTAAAATTACAACCAGCTTAAAGGATGTTTGGCTAAGCTTATAAGCTGGTCAAACTAGCTTATAAGCATTTTTCGGCTTATCTACGCGTTTGGTAAAGTTAAAAGTGCTTATAAGCCAAGTGCTTATAAGTCAAAAATAAGTCAAAAATAAGTCAAAAGCCATAAGCTGGTTACCCCTAGCTTATGAAATTTTAGCTTATAAGCACTTTAAGTTTGACCAAGATTTTTACTATTTTATCCTTAAAATATTCCTTTTTAGAACAAAACTCCTACATCGATAATCACTGCCTCAAGTATTTTTTCAACCTAAACCCGCCTCTTCAAGTCTGTAATTCTCATTGACTATTTAAGATAAGCAAATCCTCTATTCTTTTGCATATTTGTATCAATGTAATTGTGTATTAATCTTTGAACTATATGTAATAAATGATGACATCAATTTTTTAGTGTATTGTTTTCTAAGTGTTGTGATGATGAAGACAATGTTTGTTTCTCTTCAAATATATTATCCTATTTAGGTTTATTTTTTACTGAAAAACTTTTGTCAATTTATTAATTATTATAACTTATGATTATGTGTTTATCATAAAATAAATTATATTTATCATAAAAATTATCTTATCTAAGTACAATTGTATTTATTTAACAAATAGAATATTTTGTATTTGAATCGATCGAGAATCTAAAATTTTGAAGAAATTATGCCCTTATAAGTGTAAACAATTCTAAAGTTATTTAAATCATTTTAACATAAAAAGAGCTCATCATCACTTTTTAATCAAATACTGCAGCAACTTATTATCAATTTCAGTAATTGTATCCAAACACGTAACTGCTTATTTATTAAATCAGTTTCAGCACTAAAAAGTGCTTTTCAGCACCTAATGCTTATCAGCTACTTCAAATCAGCTAATCCAAACGGGCTCTTATTCTTTGACCTATTATTAGCCTTTCGACCTTGGTCACCCCTTAATTGGATTATTAAATGTATTTTATTTTGTGCCCGAAATTCTTGGGTTTAAAAAAAGATTAGGAAGCAAAATTGTTATACCCCATATTTTCGTACGTGAAAGTACGCCATAAGTAAATTGATAGAAGCTCGGAAATGAGATGGTACATTCCTCATTTTCGTATGTTAAAATTTCGTCGTAAGCTAATGACAAAGTTCGAGAATGAGATTATTTTGAGATTATAAGCATTATTGCTATTTCAAACAAGTGATGAGTAAATTCGTGAAGATGAGAAGGTAAGCAAATCAAAGAAAATGAAAAGTTTAACACGTTGGTGGTTAATTGGTTGGGAATGGATGAGCATTAACGTGGCATCCAACAAGTCACAAAATATGACTCTTAAATCATTCTTTAAGATGGCAAAATTTGTGAGATTATGTGTCTTAGGCATATAAAGTGTGGGGCCCACACCCACTTATATAAAAAGCATCTCAAAACCACAAAATTGAGGCTTATGACTACATGTTACTACGGATGGAATTCAAGACTTCATAATGAATCCTTTACAAAGGCTTATGGCAGCGTAATTCACTTCAAGAAAAGCCATGAAAGATTTTTATCAAATTCATTTAAGAAATATGTCATACGGATTTGCTTTGGCAAAGTGAATTGCTTCGATAAAATTCAAGCAAAGATTTCTTAGCATCTTAGCAACGTGGGATTTTGTAATTTTAAGGAAGTATGGTACAATCTTTCTCAAGAACATCAAACGGATTTTTCCCTACCTCGATCCGCCGTTACGTGTTGTCGCAATTGACGTGTGTTAGAGGGATTGTCAAGAAAATCAGCTTGGGTATGTTAAGGTTATCCCTTCTTTCTTTTGGAATGATCCATACGATACAAACGAAACGAGCAGAATACGCAACTTTCATAAATGACTCTATTCATAGAAATATTAGGGGTGTCTATATTATTGATTCCCCATGTGTCTTATTATTCTATCATCTGTTCATGGGTCTCAGAAAATACGTAAGTTGATAAATTTTATTTTATGACATTGATCAGAGGCATAATGGTCTTATGACATTCCAAGAAATTTTATTGATGTACTTCTCATGCATTATATTTATTTACATTGACCCATGACCAGATGGCGTTATATACGCGTATATATGTATATTATATGTATATGGGAAATGAAAAAAGGTTACGGCGTTATATACGCACCACCATCTGATCAGCTGGTATACGTTGATGATTTGCCCACAATGGCCGAAATGATATGATGGGATGCCCTCAGAGGCTTGATGATGTTATGAACACATATACCTATGCATGGTATGACATTTATACGCATATGCATGACATTATAAAAATGAAATGATTCACAGAGCTATGCAGACGTACATGTCGAGTTTTTTACTCCATGTTTCTCGCATGCCTATTATTTACTGATTTTCATTCCTTACATACTCGATACATTTTTTGTACTGACATCCCTTTTTGCCTAGGGACGTTGCATTTCATGCCCGCATGTCTCGATAGACAGGTCGAGAGCCCTCCAAGTAGGCAATCAACTCAGCGGAAGATGTTGGTGCACTCCATTTGCTCCGAAGTTTCTTGTTTGGTCAGTATGATTTAGATGTGTATTATTTGGTATGGCGGGGCTCTGTCCTGACCTTTATGACAATTATGTATTCTTAGAGGCTTGTAGACAGATGTCATGTATGTAAAATATTGTATGACCTTGTCGGTCTATGTTCAGTGTACGAGTGGTTATTTTGGCCTTAGAGGCCCATATGTCTTATGTATAAGTTGGTATTACATATTGTATTCTACCTATCTCATGGCAGCCTCTCTCGATCAGTTATCTATGATAGTATGATACGAAAAGATACGTGATGTTGGTACTCGGTTGAGTAAGGTATCGGGTATCCGTCGCGGCCCATCGGTTTGGGTCGTGACAAAAGTGGTATCAGAGTAGTTCTGTCCTAGGGAGTCTACAAGTCGTGTCTAGTATAGTCTTGTTTATGGGTGTGTCGTGCACCACACTTATAAGCATGAAGCTATAGGGCATTTAGGATTGTCACTCTTTGTTCTTACTCTATATCGTGTGATAGAGCTCAGTTGTAAGAAATCAATTTCTTAAATTCTATCTTTTTCGTAATACAACGATACCTACATCCAGAAAGACGGTTGATAAGAGATATAGATATGGAAGAATTGAGTCAGAGGAACTCGATTTTGCATCATGCTTATGATGAGTAAATGTAAGGTCTTCAGTAGATCATGTGTGTACTAAGACGTGTAAGCCTCTTGATAAGGAGCCTTAAGCCAAGAATATCTATCCACCCCTATGGTAAAAGACAATGAGAGATTCAGAAGATAAATACAAGTTTCAACAAGTAAACGAAGCAAGATGAAGAAGGGTACGAGGCGCCCAGTTAATGAAGATTATCAGTATTTATAATTCAGGCAGAGGAATATAAGCCTTTTGAGTTACCTTCAACAATAACAGAGGTATGTACAATTGGCCACACTCAGCTCATTTATGCCCTATGGAAGCTAACAGAAGTAGTATAAGAGAAGGACGGATATCAGGATCCGGCTGGGGTTAGAGTGACCCAAAATGGTGGATGGATTGTTTGCATTAGTTGACATTTCCAAAGGATAGTACAAAGGTGCTAATAGATCTCCTTGTGAGGCACCCAGATGGTGCACTCTAGAATATTACAACTAGATGTGAATATTAGCATGAAAAAAAAACCAGAAGATAGGCAAGGAAAGCCTGGAAGGGATAAATATTACCTTAGTGTGGTTCGCGTCCCTAGTAGAGCGAGAACGTTAAGAAACCCGAAGAGCCACTGGATGGAGCAAAGGGGAGCTAAAAGAAAAAGAATGTCTTGTTCGAGTTTTCAGAATAAAGTGATAGATATAAATATTAGCGAGAAATAAGAAAAGAGTTAATGAAGCATTATGAGTAAGATATGATACATAGATGACAACGGTAGATCAAAAAGATGACAGTATTACAGCGTCTATAGTCAATTGAAGGAAAAGACGAGAGGTGACAGGCCTTGAGACAACAAAAGATTATAGGCCATAAAGTCATATCCTCATTTCAAGAAATAATTTTGTGACTCCAACGCGACTACCAGAAGGAAAAGTTAGACCCCGGAACAATAGAAATCAGTATGGGCTAGTGAACAAGATAAACTAAACATGGATTAGGGACTGAATGATTGGATAATAGTCAGCATCATGAGAATTTCAGATTTCATTCCGGTGATAATAGAGTGAACAATAGAAGAAGATTCATGAGAAATTCAGAGAATGGTCATTTAGGAAGACACTTCCCTAAAGCAAGCAATGTGAGCAAAGTTAAGCTTAAGGGACTGTATGTGCCAGTTATACTAAGTGTCACCCTCGCGAATAAGGAATTTTATTATCCTTGATACAGAAGGATTGCCGCAAGGTGAGTAAGGATCATCGATGATTTGAAAAGACGCCAAAGATGAAGAGGTAAAATATCTATAGGTAGATCCTCGTGGCCCCAACTCCTAGTACTCCCTTAAAGGGGGAAATATAGAGTGATGTGGCATAAAGTCAGAATTAAGTGGTTCTAGTATCTATGGATTAATAAAGGAAGAATGTGATAAGAATGAGAAAGGGATAAGATTACACTTATTCAAATCCTACAGATATGCTACGATTCCAGAATATTATGCAAATACGATGTCAAGGAGAGGATGTAAGGGTTCATGCCTGAGATGTTATTGATAGATAAGGAGCCAGTGCGGGACGTAAGTTAAGATAAAGGAAATGATCCGTGAAAGATTACGCAGAATATTGATATGAGAATGAGCCAATGAGTAGTTAGTAGTTGATTCAGGAAGAGCCTAGTTATGGCTAGACAAGAGGATACAGACAAATCAACAGATCGTGCAAGATAAACATAGTAAAACCCAACATGGGGAATTCAGTCTCGCAGATATGACATTGTAATACTTAAAAAATATTCAGATAGGAATCGTGGTAGTTAAAGGTAGAATGTTATGGAAATAAAGATAGTTTTACTGGGATGACAGTCAAAACTTCAGTTCATGAGCAACCCTACAAGCACAAAGGCGTGGAAATAAGTAACTACGGATAATTATAGGCAAGGAAGAATATCAAAAATTCCGTCAAGTATACGATGTAAAAAGCTCGCAGATCCACAAGAGTCAGAAGGTCTTCCCTAAGTACTACAACGAAAGACTAGCTGAGGAAATAAGGAAGAAGGCTTCAACCTAAGCACGGTGACCTAAAGAGGAAATGGTCATGTAAAAACAGTCTCACTACAATATTGTATGCACTCCATGAGAAAGTGTCACCTACAATGGCTAAGGAACGGGAAGAAAAATCAAAAGTAATATTCGAGACCATGTGAGTTGCACAAAAATTTCGGCATGTGTGGGAACTAAGATAAGCTAAGTATACACGCAACAGAGGGGCAGAAAGACCGGGAAAAGTAATAACTTACGTTTAAAGGAAGCTTAGAGGGAACAAAAGGGATTATGCACTTAAGACTTCAGAGTGATATCCATGTACCATATATGTTGACATTCACACAGCCGTACAAGACTCCGATATAAATTAAAAGAAAAATTTGAGCCTAGGTCATAGACAAAGGATTGAATTATCAGAAGATTGTATCATGGATATTCCATAGCGCCCATGAAAGGATAAAGTAATTACTAATACCGTGAGCCATATACCAGAAGATAGCTTAAGCCTACATAAAGGCTGATCAAAAGGAAGAGGAAACTAAAGAGTTACAACAACGAAGTAAATCAGGAGTCTGATTATTGGACCCAGAAAATTCTAGAAATCGTGATTGAGAACATTGCAAGATCGCTCTTAATATCATAGGTACAAGAGAGATAGTACATTAGACATATTCTATAATGGTCTACGATAAAGTCAGTTAGAAAAGTACTAGCCTTATAAGAAGTCAATATGAAGCTCCCACCAGATTATGTATGCACCAGAGGTGCAAGTATTATAAGAGAGCTTCAAGTTGTGGATGTGAATTATACTTATGTGGAAGGGGAGGTCATGAAAGAGATAGAAGATGTGATGCGAGATTTTAAGTTAAGTAAGGTAAAGGTGAACAACGTACGAGATACTCAAATGCAGAAAATCGTGAATAGTCCATACTTCGGATAGAAGGCTAGAAGTGCTGGGATTCAGTATCCAGAAATGATAGTGGCGTCATCAGTGGTATATATCTTCCAGCCTATGGTTTCTAGGTACTGAGAGGCCTAGTTAAAAGTAAAGAAGAGTTTGAGACGATGTGATGTCTCGATTGATGTTTCAAAATAACACAAGGAAATATATGGTGCAAGCAAGTTGAAAGAAGGTTGTGAGTAGTATAACTTAGATATGTGTAGGTCGCAAGCTAAAGTATGGTAAAGCGACAAGGTTTTAGGAAGACATGAGTAAGGATAAGAAAGGACGAGTGAGAAGGTGATGAGAATGGATAAGTCCTTAGGATTAAGCCCCTGAAAACAAGAGATTTGATGGTTTCTCTAAGTTATAGAAAGCTCAGTATAGCCTGAATGAACTCAAAAGAGTCTAAGACTAATAACACTTAAAAGATATAGAATGTTGCCCTGGTAGTAAAACTCTTATGATAAATGAAGAGTGACGTTTGGACCTTCGATTGAATGATGATTTGAAGGGATTTCATGAATTGTACAGGATTAAAATACCCACGTAAGTGAGTCACATTGGGATGCTATAAAGTACGGTTATTGAAGCACAATATCGCCGCTAAATGGATCAGAAAAATCACTTAGAATATTCCTTGATGCAACGTAAGCCCTAGTGGCAATGTTTTACGTAAGAAGTTTCAAGATATCAGTGGTAGATTGTAGATCAACATTGAGGTAAATCAACAATTGATGGATAGAAGTTACAAAGTACGAAATGAGATATGGCAATATTCGTAAGTCCGACAAAGTACCGACCGAAGAACTTCAATACACCTATAGATGCCCAGAGTGACATCTTATCAAGTTCTGTATATGTTCCCAAAGTGAGGCCTAAAGATTGGCTAAAAGCTGAAGGGAAGAGTCGCATAGGAGCACATGCAAGGAAAAGGTCCTACAGACTGCATGGCAGAATGTAGCAAGAGTTACGAGATTGGAAGAATTCTGACCACAAACCGTGGTGTGAGAAAGAGGCTTAAAGGGAGGAATGCCCTGGCCTTTGGATTTATTCAAAGAGCAGTTGCCTAAATGGCAAGGATAATATTAAAGTATTCAGAAGACATAAGTTATGAAAATGATAAGTGCATCAGTCAACATTCGAGGACGAATGTTTCAAAGGGGGGAATGGTGTTACAGCCCATATTTTCATTCGTGAAAGTACGCCATAAGTAAATTGATAGAAGCTCGAAAATGAGATGGTACATTCCGCATTTTCGTATGTTAAAATTTCGTCGTAGGCTAATCGACGTAAGTTCGAGAATGATATTATTTTAAGATTATAAGCATTATGCTATTTCAAACAAGTGGTGAGTAAATTCGTGAAGGTGAGAGGGTAAGCAAATCAAAGAAAATGAATTTTCATCAAAGTTTAACACGTTAGTGGTTAATTGGTTGGGAATGAATGAGCATTAACGTGGCAGCCAACAAGTCACAAAATATGACTCTTAAATCATTCTTCAAGGTGGCAAAATTTGTGAGATTATGTGTCTTAGGCATACAAAGTGTGGGGCCCACACCCACTTATATAAAAAGCATCTCAAAACCACAAAATTGAGGCTTATGACTACATGTTACTACGGATGGAATTCAAGACTTCATAATGAATCATTTACAAAGGCTTATTGCAACGTAATTCACTTTAAGAAAAGTCATGAAAGATTTTGATCAAATTCATTTAAGAAAGATGTCATACGGATTTGCTTTGGCAAAGTGAATTGCTTCAAAAAAATTCAAGCAAAGATTTCTTAGCATTTTAGCAACGTGGGATTTTACAATTTTAAGGAAGTACGGTGCAATATTTCTCAAGAACATCAAACGAATTTTTCCCTACCTTGATCCGCTGTTACGTATTGTCGCAATTGACATGTGTTAGAGGGATTGTCAAGAAAATCGGTACAGGTATGTTAAGGTTATCCCTTCTTTCTTTTGGAATGATCCATACGATACAAACGAAATGAGCAAAATACGCAACTTTCATAAATGACTCTATTCATAGAAATATTAGGGGTGTCTATATTCTTGATTTTCCATGTGTCTTATTATTCTATCATTTGTTCATGGGTCTCAGAAAATACGTAAGTTGATAAAATTTATTTCACGACATTGATCAGAGGCATAATGGTCTTATGACATTCCGAGAAATTTTATTGACATACTTCTCATGTATTGCATTCATTTACATTGACCCATGACCGGATGGCGTTATATACGCGTATATATGTATATTATATGTATATGAGAAATGAAAAAAGGTTAGCGTTATATACGCACCACCACCTGATCAGCTGGTATACGTTGATGATTTACCCATAGTGGCCGAAATGATATGATGGGATGCCCTCAGAGGCTTGATGATGTTATGAAAATATATACCTATGCATGGTATGACATTTATACGTATATGCATGACATTATAAAAATAAAATGATTCATGGAGCTATGCAGACGTACATGTCGAGTCTTTTACTCCATGTTTCTCTCATGCCTATTATTTACTGATTTTCATTCCTTACATACTCGGTACATTATTTGTATTGACGTCCCTTTTTCCTGATGATGCTGCGTTTCATGCCCGTAGGTCTCGATAGACAGGTCGAGAGTCCTCTAAGTAGGCGATCAGCTCAGCGGAAGATGTTGGTGCACTCCATTTGCTTCGTAGTTGCTTGTTTGGTCAGTATGATTTAGATGTGTATTATTTGGTATGGCGGGGCTCTGTCCCAACCTTTATGACAATTATGTATTCTTAGAGGCTTGTAGATGGATGTCATGTACGTAAAAGATTGTATGGCCTTGTCGGTCTATGTTCAGTATACGAGTGGTTATTTTGGCCTTAGAGACCCATATGTCTTATGTATAAATTGGTATTACATGTTGTCTTCTACCTATCTCACGGCAGCCTCTCCAGCTCAGTTATCTATGATAGTATGATACGAAAAGATACGTTATGTTGGTAATCGGTTGAGTAAGGTACCGGGTGCCCGTCGCGGCCCATCGGTTTGGGTCATGACAAAAACAAATATTTTGGTGTAAAGAAAGAAGAGAGAAATAAATTATTTCTCCAAAAAAACATGTAAAGGTATGCGACCAAAAATGACTTAAGAGACAATTGTCTTGCTCTTAGGTTTCTTTCTCCGGTGACCGTCACCGCACGGTTCACCTTAGATGGGAAAATTAGGAACTATGTTTGGCATCAAAATGTTCATATTTTCCTATTGAATTGATATATAGATTTTATGAATTTTTTGGTATTGGAATCGTCTCTGAAAATATCACCAATAAATTATCAAACAACTGTTATAAGGTCATATTATTTATATATATTTTGAGACAAAATTCCAGAAAATTTTATTGATAATTTTGAGGAATTGTGCCTAAGATATGATATTAGGTAGATTAGCAAAAGGAGGATGGATGAATTGTTTTTCATGTTGCATTCCGGTGGAGGACAGCATTCATAATTCCTCTTTGGAAAATAGCATTATTCAACAATACAAAGATACCAAATCTCCAACACAATTTGCCAACATTTCTCTTAAAATGACACGACCCAAATCGATGGGGCGCGACTGGTGCCCGAGTCCTACTTGTCGAACATCCCTAAGCATTCGTCTAAGATATAAACCTGAATAACATCTGCTGAATTACGAGAATAACATACATGAAGGAAACCTGCCCAAAAGGCATATGTACATATACGTGCAGAACACGTGGGGCGAGCCGACAAGGCTGCTATAGACAACTACATATCCAAAATTGGAAGCCGGCAAGGCCACATACTATCCAACTATACATACTGTCTACAGACCTCTAATAGAATATACAAATATACAAGGACGGGATTGGGCCACGTCATACCCATATATGTATACAAGCATATCGTGCCAAAATCAAAAGCAGCTCCGGATGAAGTGGAGCACGCCAACTCTCGTTGACCAAGGATCCTAAGAAGGGGGACCGTCTGCTTGCCTACCTGCACCTGCGGGAATGAAACGCAGGCCCCGGGAAATAGGGCGTCAGTACAAATAATGTACTGAGTATGTAAGGCTTGAAAATCAGTACATAGAAGACATAAATGAAACACGGAATAAAGAATTCCGCCTGTAAGTCTAAATAACTTGTAAATCTTGAAACATTTATAATGTCATGCACGTGCGCACAAATGTCATGTCATACATGGGTATAGGTATACATAACATCATCAAGCCTTTGAGAGCATCCCATCATATCATCTCGGGCACTGTGGGCAAAAGCATCAACATATGCCAACTGATCAGGTGGTGGCGCGTATATAATGCCGTAACCTTTTCCCATATCCCATATACATATGTATACATATAAACACGTGTATATAACGCCATCTGGCCATGGATCAATGTACATGTATAAATGAATGAAATGCATGAAAACATGTTAATAATCTCAATATTCCTTTCGGATAAACTTTATCAACTGCGTATCATTCTGAGACCCATGAACAGAAGATACAATAATATGTTTGTCACATGGGGAATCAAGAACATAGAGACCCCTAGTATTTCTATGAATAGAGTCGTTTATGAAAACTGTGCGTTTGCTCGTTTCTTTTTGTATCATTTGGATCATGTCAAAAAGAAAGAAGGGATGGCCTTAACATACCTGGAGTAGGAAAAAATTCGTATGATATTCTTGAAAAAGGTTGCACCATACTCCTTTAGAACCGCAAAATTTTATGTTGCTAAGGTGCTAATAATTACCGTTGGAATTGTTTGGTTGCAAGAAGTTTTGTTGAAAACTTGTAGGAATTGATAACTTCTGATTGTAGTCTTTGTATTCAAAATATTAGAAATGAAATTAGCATCTCATTGTAAGGTATTTTGTATTGAAGATGTTTGAGATGAAGTGTCTTTGTAACTAACACATTTGTTTGCCACCTAATCAACAATGACTAAGAGTCANTTTGGTAATATCCCGTTACCCGACAATTAACTAATCACCCACATAATTAAGAATGATCTCAGATTACTTAAAATACTACTCATTTTTATTATACTTTATACATCATACTATCACGGTCATATGGTACCTTGTATGGTACGAGTCCATAAATACCGGGTATTATAGCTCGTACCGTATTTTTTCCCAAATCGACAATCTTCAATCGAAACTCATTTTCTTTAATTCGTGTACACTTTACCCTTCATGGCACTTACTTATCGCTTGTTATAAATAGCATAAATACGTTAACCTCAAGATAATCTCATCCCCGAGTCTACATCGATTAACTGAAGACGAACCTTTAACGTACGAAAACGCGAGATGTAACATCATTCCCCCGTTAGAAACATTCATCCTCGAATGTTTAACTCCCGGGGATCTATATAACTTTGGCAGAGTCGCCTTTGTAACAATACTACTACCAACTCTTCCTGTAGAAACTCAATGATTCAACGCCACATAGGACCACAATCATCAATAACTAACACAAGGATCCATACACGCACCTTAAGGTTGTGATGTCTCAGTCGGACCCTTCTATGGAGGAGGAAATAAGTAGGGATATCTAGACTTCATGTCTTCCTCGGCCTCCCAAGTCATTTCTTCCACATTGTTGTTTCTCCAAAATACTTTCACCGAAGCTACGCCTTTAGTTCTCAATCTCCGAACCTATATATCTAATATAGCAATGGGAGTTCCTTCATATGATAGCTGCTATGTGACCTGAACGTCGTCAACTGACACGATTCTGGAAGGATCTCTGATACATTTACGGAGCATAGACACATGAAAGACTGGATGTACAGACTCCAAGTCTGAAGGCAAGTCTAACTCATATGCTACCTGGCCTATCTTGCGTATGATCTTATATGGTCCAATGTACCGAGGGCTAAGTTTTCCTTTCTTACCGAACCTCATAACACCTTTCATCGGTGATAACTTTAGGAATACACAGTTGTCAACCTGAAACTCCAAGTCTCGCCGTCGATTATCCGCATAAGACTTCTGACGGCTTTGAGCTGCTAATAGCCTTTCCTGTATAAGCTTAATTTTCTCGATTGCCTATTGTACCAATTCTGGTCCTACTAACGTAGTTTCCCTAACATCGAACCACCCTATAGGCGACCTACACTTCCATCCGTAAAGAGCTTCATATGGAGCCATCTTAATACTAGAATGGTAGCTATTATTATATGCGAACTCATTAAGCGGCAGATGATCATCCCAGCTACCTTTGAAGTCTATCACACAAGCTCATAACATATCCTCAAGTGTTTGAATAGTACGCTCAGCCTGTCCGTCTATCTGGGAATGAAATGATGTACTAAGACTTACCTGAGTCCCCAATCCTTTTTGGAAGGACCTCCAGAAGTTAGGTGTAAATTGAGCTTCTCTATTCGAGATAATAGATACAGGGATACCATGCAGTCGAACTATCTCCTTAATATAAAGCCTTGCATAATCCTCTGCGGAATATGTAGTCCTAACCGGCAGAAAATTGGCTGATTTTGTAAGCCTATCAACAATCACCCATATAGAATCGAACTTATGCTGGGTATGAGGTAGGCCTACGATGAAATCCATATTGATTACTTCCCACTTCCAAGTCGGAATCTCTATAGCCTGCAATAATCCACCGGATTTTTTATGCTCAATCTTGACCTGCTGACAGTTAGGGCACTAAGCAACAAACTCCGCTATATCCTTTTTCATTTCGTCCCACCAATATACTTCCCTGATATCATGATACATTTTGGTTGCTCCTGGATGGATAGAATAACGAGAATAGTGAGTTTCTCCCATAACTTGCCGATGTAGCCCTGCAACATTAGGGACATATAATCATCCTCGATGTCTGAGGACCCCATCTTCTGTAATCTCAAACGGTGTATTCTCCTTCTTAGGGGTGATATCCCTATAATGAACTAGCACAGGATCCTCGTACTGACGTTCCTTTACTTCAGTTACTAAAAATGATGTTGTCGTATCCTGAATAGTAATATTATCCAATATCACCTGAGTCTAGTAACCAAATTCCAAGACTAGCTAGATGATGAATCTCATGGGCTATTCCCCTCTTCTCTAGCTGTAAATATGACAGGCTACCCATAGATCTACGGCTGAGGGCGTCGGCTACCACGTTCGCCTTACCCAGATGGTATAAAATATCAATGTCATAATCTTTAAGTAACTGCTTGATGTAAATTCAATTCATTTTGCTTGAAGATATACTGGAGGCTCTTATGATCCGTATAGATATCAACATGAATGAGCAAGTAGTGCCTCCACATCATTAGTGCATGAATCACTGCGGCTAACTCTAAATCATGGGTCGGGTAATTCTTCTCGTGCTTTCTTAGTTGTCTAGAAGCATAAGCTACAACCTTACCATGCTATATCAGTACATAACCCAATCCAACGCCCGAAGCATCACAATAGATAACATAACCATCGGTCCCTTCTGGGAGCGTNATGAGTCCAGTAACCGAACTCCAAGACTAGCTAGCTGATGAAGCTCATGGGCTATTCCCCTCTTTTCTGGCTGTAACTATGACAAGCTACCCATAGATCTATGGATGAGGGCATCGGCTACCACGTTCGCCTTCCCCGGATGGTATAAAATATCAACGTCATAATCTTTAATTAGCTCCAACTATCTCCTTTGACGTAAATTCAATTCCTTTTGCTTAAAGATATACTAGAGGCTCTTATGATCCGTATAGATATCAACATGAATGCCATACAAGTAGTGCCTTCACATCTTTAGTGCATGAATCACCGCGGCTAACTCAAAATCGTAGGTCGGGTAGTTCTTCTTATGCTTTCTTAGTTGTCTAGAAGCATAAGCTACAACCTTACCATGCTGCATCAGTACACAACCCAATCCAACACTCGAAGCGTCATAATAAATAACATAACCATCGGTCCCTTCTGGGAGCGTTAGAACCGGTGCAGAAGTCAATTTGTCCTTCAATGCCTGGAAACTCTGTTCGCAAGCATCAGTCCATTGAAACTTTGCTCCCTTCTGAGTCAACTTTGTCAAAGGTGCTGAAAGGGAAGAAAATCCCTCTACAAATCTCCTGTGATAACACTGCCAAACCGAGAAAGCTATGAACCTCCGTCGGTGTCGTGGGTCTAGGCCAAGTCTTTACTGCCTCAATCTTTTGTGTATCAACCCGGATACCTTCACTAAAAATGATATGCCCAAGGAACGCTACAGAGTTCAACCAGAATTCACATTTAGAGAATTTTGCATACAACTTCCCTTTTTGTAGGACTCTGAGCATAGTACGTAAATGATCTACATGCTCAGCCTCTGAACGAGAAAAAATCAATATATCGCCAATAAATACAATTACAAACAGATCTAAAAAGGGTCTGAACAGACGGTTCATCAAATCCATGAATACTGTTGGGGCATTGGTCAAACCGTCGACATAACACGAAACTCAAAGTGCCCGTATATGGTCCTGAATGTTGTCTTCGGAATATCTTTCTCCTTAACCCTTACCTGATGGTACCCGGACCTCAAGTCTATCTTTGAGAAATACTTGGCACCTTGCAATTGATCAAATAAATCATCAATCCTCGGGAGCGGGTACTTATTCTTGATCGTCACCTTATTGAACTGTCTATAATCAATACGCATCCATAAGGAACCATCTTTCTTCCTCACAAATAACACAGGTGCTCCCCACGATGATGTACTAGGTCTGATAAAGCCTTTCTCAAGTAAGTCATTTAGTTGTTCCTTCAACTCTTTCAGCTCTGCGGGGGCCATTCTATAGGGAGGAATAGATATTGGATGAGTATCTGGTAGTAGATCAATAGCAAACTCAATTTCTCGCTCTGGCGGAAGACCCGAAAGTTCATTGGGAAAAACATCGGGAAATTCATTAACCACAGGGATGGACTGAATGGTTGGTGACTTTACTTCCACATCCCGAACCCGAACTAAGTGATAAATATAGCCCTTTCTGATCATCTTCCTTGCCTTGAGATAGGAAATAAATTTACCTCTTGGCGATGCCGTGTTACCTTTCCATTTCAAAACAGGCTCCCCTGGAAATTAAAATCGGACTATCTTCGATCTACAATCAACGTTGACATGACAAGAAGCCAACCAATCCATACCCATTATAACATCAAATTCTACCATATCTAACTCGATTAGGTCCGCTATGGTAGATCGACTATGAGCTACTATTATACAACTTTTATATACCCGCTTAGCTATTAATGAGTCCCCAACGGGTGTATACACCTCAAAAGGTTTAACCAATTCATGTTTTATTCCAAACTTACTAGCAACCAACGGAGTAACATATGATAAGGTGGAACCTAGGTTAATTAGTGCATATACATCATATGTGAAGACTAATAATATACCTGTAATAACATCAGGCGATGACTCCTGATCCTGTCGTCCTGCTAATGCATAAATGTGGTTCCGAGGACCGCTCGAGCTAAATGATCTGCCTCTGCCTCTACCACGACTCATTCTTGCTTGTGAACCTTGCCCAGGGGGCGTACTGATGATGACGAACCAGCTACAGATCCTGCTGACTCAGCTATGCTTGCATCACCTCTCGTCGGACAATCCCTCATAACGTGGCCCGGATAACCACAAGTATAACAAACACCCAACCCTATACGGCACTGCCCTGCATGCTGCTTACCACATTAAGCATATCGTGGCAAGGGTGGCCTCATCTGACTTGACGCACACCTATGCTGAGAACCTGAGGCATTGGAATTCTGACCAGGCCCTGAATATGTGGAACGATCAAATCTCTTACCGCCAAACTGAGTGGGTGTGCTAGCCGATGGCTGGGCTGGATACCTCGGGTATTGTTGTCTCTGACCACCTCAAAACTCACCAGAAGGACCCGAAGACCTCGCTCTCTTATTCTGGGCCCTATCATGCTCACAATCGGCCCTCTGCTTCTTCTTACGCTCCTCTACACCCTGAGCGTATGCCTAAATACGAGAAATATCCATGTCTGCCTGAAGTGAGACCGACATAAAATTGTTAAGTAAGTGCGGCTTTAACCCCATCACAAACCGGTGAACCCGATCCACCATCTTAGATACAATAGTGGGAGCATACCTAGCCAACGAATCAAACTGAAGACTGTACTCCCGAACACTCATGTTACCCTGCCGAAGGGTCAAGAACCTATCAACTCTGGCCCGTCTAAGCTCTGGTGGCAGATAATGGCGAAGAAAAGCTTTTGTAAACTCCTGCCATACTGCTGGAGGGGCATCCTCACCTCTGGACAATTCCCAAGACTCGTACCAATTAACTGCAACGTCTTGGAGTTTATAGGAAGCTACTCAACTGACTCAGTCGCAGTGGCCTTCATTACCCTCAAAGTCCTTTGTATTTTATCAATAAATACCTGAGGGTCCTCATTTGGATCTGCACCCCGTGAATACCGGAGGGTCTAAATTAATGAAATCACGAACCCTCGCACTGACGGACCTATATGCATGACCAATACCTACTTTCTGACGCCGGGCTTATGCGGCTATTAATTGAGTTAATAGCTGAATAACATCTTTCATCTCCTGACCCGGTGCATCTGGCTAAGGAGCTGAACGTACGGGGGCGGGCGCTGGAGCTGGTGCTCCTCGGAGCCCTTCTGGAGAGGGCGGGGTATGTGAAGTCTGAGATGGAATCTCACTATGAGACTCTCCCCGAGCCCTGGTAACTCATGGCGCTCGACTAGTAGTCTCACCAACCACGGACTTTTCCTTATGGGCGGCTGTAGTCTTCGGCGGCATCGCTCAAAACATAACATATCCTTAGGAACATGAATTCTTATATCGCACGATCTAAGATAAGAAGAGAGGATAACATCATATGTGTCATGTAGCCTCTTGTTTATAAGTGTGGTGCACAACACACCCATAAACAAGACTCTACTAGACACGGTCTGTAGACAACCCTAGGACAGAACTGCTCTGATACCAAATTTGTCACGACCCAAATCGATGGGCCGCAACGGGTGCCCGAGTCCTACCTGTCGAACACCCCTAAGCATTCGTCTAAGATATAAACCTGAATAACATCTGCTAAATTACGAGAATAACATACATGAAGGAAACCTGCCCAAAAGGCATATGTACATATACGTGCGGAACACGTGGGGCGAGCCAACAAGGCTGCTATAGACAACTACATATCCAAAACTAGAAGCCGGCAAGGCCACACACTATCCAACTATACATACTGTCTACAGACCTCTAATAGAATATACAACTATACAAGGACGAGATTGGTCCACGTCATACCCATACATGTATACAAGCATATCGTACCAAAATCAAAAGCAGCTCCGGATCAAGTGGAGCACGCCAACTCTCGCTGATCAAGGATCCTAAGAAGGGGGACCGTCTGCTTGCCTACCTGCACCTGCGGGAATGAAACGCAGGCCCCGGAAAATAGGGCGTTAGTATGAATAATGTACTGAGTATGTAAGGCATAAAAATCAGTACATAGAAGACATAGATGAAACACGGAATAAAGAATTCCGCATGTAAGTCTAAATAACTTGTAAATCTTGAAACATTTATAATGTCATGCACGTGCGTACAAATGTCGTGTCATGCATGGGTATAGGTATACATAACATCATCAAGCCTCTGAAAGCATCCCATCATATCTTCTCGGCCACTGTGGGCAAAATCATCAACATATGCCAACTGATCAGGTGGTGGTGCGTATATAACGCCGTAACCTTTTCCCATATCCCATATACATATGTATACATATAAATATGCGTATATAATATCATCTGCTCATGGGTCAATGTACATGTATAAATGAATGAAATATATGAAAACATGTTAATAATCTCAATATTACTTTCGGATAAACTTTATCAACTGCGTATCATTCTGAGACCCATGAACAGAAGATACAATAATATGTTTGTCACACGGGGAATCAAGAACATAGAGACCCCTAGTATTTCTATGAATAGAGTCGCTTATGAAAACTGTGCGTTTGCTCGTTTCTTTTTGTATCATTTAGATCATGCCAAAAAGAAATAAGGGATGGCCTTAACATACCTGGAGTAGGAAAAAGTCTGTATGATATTCTTGAAAAAGGTTACACCGTACTCCTTTAGAACCGCAAGATTTTATGTTGCTAAGGTGCTAATAATTCCCGTTGGAATTGTTTGGTTGCAAGAAGTTTTGTTGAAAATTTATAGGAATTGATAACGTTTGACTGTAGTCTTTGTATTCAAAATATTAGAAATGAAATTAGCATCTGATTGTAAGGTATTTTGCATTGAATATATTAGAGATGAAGTGTCTTTGTAACTAACACATTTGTTTGCCACCTAATCAATAATGACTAAGAGTCATGTCTTTAGGAAGTTGCTTGCTGCCACGTGGGGTTGGGGTGGGGATTTTAATCTTTATCCACTAATTTATTAATTAATTTGGTAATATCCTATTACCCGATAATTAACCAATCACTCACATAATTAAAAATTATCTCAAATTACTTAAAATACTACTCATTTTTAATATACTTTATACATCATACTATCACGGTCATATGGTACCTTGTATGGTATGTGTCCATTAATACCGGGTATTATAGCTCGCACCGTATTTTTTCCCAAATCGACAATCTTCAATCGAAACTCATTTTCTTTAATTCGTGTACCCTTTACCCTTCATGAAACTTACTTATCGCGTGTTATAAATAGAATAAATACGTTAACCTCAAGATAATCTCATCCTCGAGTCTATGTCGATTAACTGAAGATGAAACTTTAACGTACGAAAATACGAAATGTAACATAAATCTGGTAATTTTGTCTTTTTCTCTCATCTCTTTAATCTCTCGATTCAAAAACAAAAATATTGATAACCTTGGTGTCTCTACAATTTTGCCTGCTATTTTTTAGTCGTAGGAATTTTTTCATTTTCTGTATTCAGATTCTACAAAAAAGAAAAAAGAATTGACATGAAAATAGCTTTTGACATGTCAAAAAACATTGTTCCTTTGTTTGGACACGTCAGTGATGGTTTAATGCCCATTGACATCATTATAATATTATGGAAAAATGTCCAAATTTACCTTCTACTATAGGAAATTTCTTAATGTTACTCTTATGTTATAAGTCATTCAGGTTTGCAAAATTATTTGATTTTGACTTTGTTGGATCTCTAGTATGTAATGGGGTACATTTCACAGCTCAAAATACTTCAAGCAAAAGGTCAATTTATTGAAAATATGACACTTTGTTAACAACAAGAGTATGCGTGAAGTATAACGGAGGATAAAATTTGGATATTTCGTATAGTAGAGGAGTACTTTTAAACTTTTTTATATTATCGGTGTGATGACCCATCTTCTACTTTTGTTTCCCCACAATTTGATGTTCATTAGTTTTTTGGCTGAAACTTTGGGAATGACTAACGAACACCGAATATTAAAGTTACTTTCAATCAATTCATTGAGTGATTGCTTGTTGTTTGGTTGTGCTAAATATTCAGATAGCATCATAAGGAGATACATAGCTTCAGAAATAGAAAAAAATGGAAAGGGGAACATTGCAGCTCAGGCCTTCACATTCCGCGAGTTGTACCTTGCAACTCAAAACTTCGATTGTGAATGTTTGCTTGGTTCTGGTGGTTTTGGTAAAGTGTACAAGGGCCATATTAAAAGCAATAATATGGTACTCTCCCCCATTTCTTTTGTTCAAAATTTGATTTAGATTTTTTAACTCTAGAAGAAAAATAAGAGAAAATGATTTAACTATTGTTCTTTTCATGTTTGCTTAGGATGTTGATGTGAAGCAACTTGACAGGAATGGTTTCCAAGGAACCAAAGAGTTCCTTGTGGAGGTTCGGGTGTTGAGTCTTCTCCGTCATCCCAACCTTGTCAATTTAATAGGATATTGTTCAGATGGTGATCAGAGAATATTAATTTGCAAATTTATGCCAAATGGTTCATTGGAAAGTCACCTTCTTGGTATGCATTTATATCCAACCTTCATTAATTGCAATACTTTGTTAATGTTATTGACAATATTATAGCGTCAATAACATGATCTTGAGTTTGGTACTTGCCTTTATTGAAATTGCCGATTGTTTGGTAGAACTTGGTCCAGATAATAAGCCTCTTGATTGGGATATGAGGATGAAAATTGTAGTATGAGTAGCAAAAAGACTTGCATACTTGCATGAAACAACTAATCCTCCAGTGATTTATCGAGACTTTAAAGCCTCCAACATACTTTTAGATGAGAACTTTAATCCAAAGCTTTTTGATTTTGGACTTGCCAAGCTAGGTCCAACTAGTGACAGGACTCATGTCTCCACCAGGGCCATGGGAACCTATGGTTACTGTGCACCTGATTATGCTCGCACAAGTAAATTGACCATTAATTCGTATGTTTATAGGTTTGGGGTAGTCTTTTTAGAAATAATCACAAGAAGAAGAGTCATTGATAGCTCCAGACCAAGCAAAGAACATAACCTCGTCAAATGGGTCAGTTTCAAGAATACAATGCTACTGAACGACAAATAGTCCATCTATTTCATTTTATATGACACCTTTTCCTTCTAGTCTATTTTTTCGTACCTAGTCAAACACAATCATATAACTTGAAATGAGGGAGTACTAATTTAGCAATTAGGGGTGTATCTTTATCTGACAAATTGATGGACAGGCACGACCGTTGATCAACGAGAAGAAGAAGTTTCACTTAATGGCAGATCCGTTGTTGGGAAAGAACTACCGACGAAGGCACTGTATCAATCTCTAACGGTTGCAGCAATGTGCCTGCAAAAGGACGCGAGTACGTGGCCTCTAATTAGCGATGTAGTGACTGCTTTAGAATATATATCTAGTATCAAGAAGCATGAGAAGGAGGATGTTGTAGCAGAAGACACGTTCAAATACCCACCTGCATTGCAAACTATTACAAGTCATGTTGAATATATTCAATGTAATAAAGATCATTGTGTTAGAGAAAGATACTAAAACCGTTTTCCCGGTCACCAAACACTTGTAGTCTGAGTATTTTTCTGATTTTAAGTAGTGTTGTCGATATGAATGCCATAGATTTTCTTATATACAGGTCACCAATTACATTGATACCGTAAAAATTCTTTATACTGTTTATATATAATTTAAATCCTTCCAATAGATGCAGCATTCCCCTTTGGAAACAAAATAAGAAGCCTCCTTTCAATACAATTGAGGTGTTCTTCAGCAATCAGGTCATCTCCTACTTATTCATATTGACGAACATCACAGTATGTCATGATTTTCATTGTCTCTAACTAAAATGAATTGCCTAAATATTAGAATTTGATATCTCTTGTATACCGTGATACTACTCAGTTTTCTTTATTCCATCTATTTTTTTAACTTGGTTATATTTATTGGTACATCTATTATAGTAGCCAAAGAAATTAAGGGGATTTAATATTTAATATAAGTATATAAAAATAAATTTAATCTTGTATAATTTTTCGGTGAAGGGATAACTCTGTGTGAGTAGTCACCGAGAACAAAGAGAACAACACAGGGAATTGGTGGGGGAAGAGCAAGATAAACACTTCAGAAACTCCTCTCTATAAGTTTCAACATAATCTTGTTTCTATTTTTTTTAACATTTCTAACTTTTCCTTTTTCCTCCTGCAAAATATTGGACATCTAAAGATATTGAAGGTGGATTCTATTAATAGAAAAGTAATACACTCTAGATAAAAGAAAAAGAAAAGTAAAATGGTTGTAGTCATTAGTCATTACCAATTGGTGACCGTAGACTATAGATCGAAAATACTCTGGAAAATTATTTGATCTAATAGTAATATGTTATAAAATAAAAACAACTTAGTAAAACATGAACAAGACATATTGTTATGAAATAAAACAATTTAGTAAAACATGAACAAGAAATGGAGATAGAGAGAAGGAAGAGATTGTTTTCTTCAATTGTGTGTATTTTCGATTTTCTCTTTCCAGCTCTTGATAACCCCATTTCTTCAAAATTTCGACTTTTTGCTTTTTGG
>AWOL01S0100358.1:0-15568 GCA_000715115.1 Nicotiana otophora
CAGATGTACCGACCTTGGCCCTCCGTTTCTCAAGCTCGATCGAACACCGAGCTCGGTTTTACCCGTACACAAATTACATATTTGAATTTTTCAAATTCGGCTTAGAAGCAAAAAATTGAGCAGAACTTGCTTGCAATTTTTGTATGTTTTGAGTTAATTATACTACCCAAAAAAAAGAAAAAAGGATNTGAGGGAGACCTACCCTTTAGGGTGTTATTTAATTGTATTATAAAAAACATAAGTCCTTGATTTTGAAGACCGTTGGTTCCTTTTTTGACTAATTCCGTGATTCCTGTCATAATGATTGGTTAATGGCAAGAATCACGGACCCTTGTCGGATGAGTTGGCAGAGCTTTCTTCGAGACTGTTAGAAACATGACCGATTACGCCTTCGGTAGACTCAAGGGCAAATATGATAATCTCGATGGCTAGTTTTGATGATGCTTTGGGTCCGATCTTGAATATTATATTCCGCCATCGGCTGACCATGTTGGATGCCAGATCGAACCTCGGACTTCGATTTTTACCCTATTACAGATGTACCGACCTTGGCCCTCCGTTTCTCAAGCTCGATCGAACACCGAGCTCGGTTTTAACCGTACACAAATTACATATTTGAATTTTTCAAATTCGGCTTAGAAGCAAAAAGTTGAGCATAAGTTGCTTGCAATTTTTGTATGTTTTGAGTTAATTATACTACCCAAAAAAAAGAAAAAAGGATTGCACTTGATCAGATATATAAATGAAAAATGACTAAAGCTACTAACTAACTTGATATAATAAGCTTATGAATATAATGCTGCCAGAATCTCTTGCGTGATTTACAGTCACATTTGTCCCTTTAGTCGAAATTTTTTAACTTTGCTCCTTGAAAAAGAAAAACTCTTCCATCTTTCAATTAACCAGGGTAAGAAATTGCATGTTTAATGTATTCATTAAAATTAAAGTTTTATTTTAATCTAAAACTATCTTTATTAGCAAAAAAAAAATGCTTGTTTTGTATGTTTTATTTTTTTGTGAAATTTTGTCAAAATTTAAAAATATGTAATCATGCGTTGGAAATATCATGGAAGATTTTTGGAAAATATTTCCCATGGCTTCCATTCCTCTGCTAGAGAAGTTGTTTTTTTCATTATTTACAGAAAAAGTATTTTATTTTAAGTAAACAATTTTTAAAACATTTAATTTAAGACAATCAAATATTAAAAATTGATCCTCTTAGTGTCGGGCTTTATCTACTGGTTATTGTTTTGTTGTTTATCTATTTTCTGGTTCTGGCGATGCTGTTATTTGTTACATGGTTTCTATTGATGGTACTAGTATGTTGCCTCTTTTCGTTTTTTTGATCAGGGTCTTTCGGAAACAGCTTCTCTATCCCCTCGGGTAGGGGTAAGGTCTGTGTACACATTATCCTTCCCATACTCCACTAGTAGATTTTAGTGGATCGACGTTGTTGTTGTTATTATTGTTATTGTTATTATAGTAAATATTAAAAATTGAAAGATATTTTTCAGAAAATAATTTCATTCTTACCAAACACAACCTTTTTTATGTCCAAAGTGAATTTGCGCTGTATTCAAGTTCATGCGTCAAAAAGAAGGAAAAAGAACACAGAAAAAAGGGGGAAAATATTTTCCCTGCGACTAGTCAACCCGAAAAATACAAAAACAAAAAGAAAAGGAAAAAGAACCGGAAACAGGACTAATAAATAAATATTTAATACTTGGTAAAAAAGCAGATAGTTCCGCTTGCCTCGAAAGTGGTGAACCGCAATCCAACTGCCGTGGTCAGCCCATAGCTTCCCGGCAACCATGTTTGGATTCACCAAATTATTGCCATAATTAAGCTCCCAGCGGCAGCAGACCCCTAAATTATTCTTGTCATGGGTCTTCCTGAAGTGGTCGATGTTGCCCGCAATTATGCCGTCATGGTCAGAATTCAAGGCCCGGTGAGTCCCTTTTCTTAAGCCAAGATACTATAATTTTAAATCACTTTGCTTATTTTACTAATTGGTTTTTGAAATAACAATAATTCTTCTTCTTCTTGAAGGACCCGAAAGGTCTAAAAATGCGAAAACATGCTTTCCACCTGTACAAGTAAGTGATTTTACATAGCTCTCTCTCTCTATTTTTGTATATTACAGTTGTTTATTTTATGTATTTTGAACTGAAAATTTTAAATTTGGGTTGTAATTTTGTGGTGTAGTTCTGGGAAGACGACACTATCTGCATCTGGGATGCTTTTGCCCAGTTCCTTTTTTAATGCTTCAGTGTCTAAGCAGATTCAAGGTGAAAGCAAGCTGCACTCTTTTGGAGGTCACTTCTTGGTTTTAACTGTTGCTTCTGTTATTGAGCCATTTGTTGTACAACAGGATAGAGGGGACATATCAAAGGTTAGATCTTTAGTCTTTTTTCAGTTGATAATTACTCCCTCCGCTTGGTTTCATTGTATATGATGGTGTTTGATCGGAGGAGGAGTTTAATAAAGAAAGAACCACTTTTGACACATATTTAATTACATGTGTAAGAAGTTATGTAGTTGTCTTTAACATGCCATGTCAATTCCTATAAGAGCATGCCATTAAGTGCAAAATGAGAATTACAAGATTAAAAAAATTCTATGTATAGAAAGGTAGTTTTTGAATGGATATAGTATAAAATGGAACAACATGAGTATTTCTTTGTTGTTATGCTTTTTCGTAATTCTTTTACGATGTACCATCTTGCAGGATAAGCCGGAGCTGATTCCTGGTGCTCAAATTGATATACTGCGTGAGGTATTTATTTGAACCTACTGAAGAAAATACGTTTTTTTTAGGTTCATTGATATATTAAATTGACATTGGATGTCCTACTCGTGGTTCACAGGGAGGAAATACATTGCAGAATGATATCAAAGTGACTAACAATGAGGGTTTGAACTGGCTACCTGCAGAACTCCTAAGAGTGGTAGGCTTTTAGTAGGATACCGAAAAGGATTTTGTAATCTGAATGCTGATTATCATAAAACCTGTAACTTTATCATATATATGTTTTTTATTTGCAATATTGAATTGTTAAGTGCTCTCATTTTGATGCATGCATATAAATTCTAGTTTGATGTCATCTGGTGTTTTGTGCCTGTGAACAAAAGTTTTTTGACACATACCAAAGTACCTTTAGAAGTTGTGGTTTTAAACATTTCATAACACTTCTATGGCTATAAGATCATGTCATTAAGGTAAAATGGGAAGTTTAAAGTTTTAAGATATTCCAAATAGAGAAGGGTTCTATTCTTTTTGGAACATACTAAAAAAGAAAGTGTGTCGTATAAAATGGAGAAGGAGTACCTAGTTTTGAACCCCTTTACCCTAGTTTTTAGCATGGGTGAACTGATCACTTTTATGGCTGGTGTTCTTCTTTGTCGCTATTTTGTTACTGATGAAACGTAAAAGTTGCACTTGACACCGTCTATCTGGTGTTCTTGCTGAAGGTTGACATCCCTGTGTCATCTGCTGCTGTCCAGTCCCTAGTTGAAGGTTCGTCTAGTTCAATTGAACATGGGTGGGACGTTGGTTGGTCCCTAGCTGCCTATGGAAATTCTCGTCAATCATTTACTAACACTAAGCGTACACAGGTATGATGTTTCCTATGTTTGGCACTTACATGCCGTAAATGTGTACCCATAAAAATCTCTGTACCTTTATGTATAAATGAGTAAATATGGTAACCATAGTCTCTGTACCTTCATCTATATATGATTGGTACAACCTATTGATAGATGTGTCCGAGCGTCTCACTCGCTTTCTAAATACTTCTGACACTATCTAGCTGTGTTATTATTGAATAAGGTGATTGTTTCATTAATGCACAACATAGTCATAAATGTAATGAAACAATAAAGAAGAATATTGCAAAGAAAGAGAGAGAATTCTTATTGATTTGAGATGAATTACAATGGAATAGATCCCCTCTATTTATAGGGAAAAATTGACTTAGCAACCAAGTAACAAACCCTAAAATCTCTCTAAAAGATAGACATTCACCTTAAATACAATTCTATTTATAACATTCCCCCTTGAATGTCTATTCAACAGATAATGTGCCTCGTTAAAACCTTAACTAAAATAAAACCCAGTGGAAAAAAATTCTAGTGAAGGAAAAAGAGTACACATGTTTAATAATACGTTTTTTGATTGCCTCGTTAAAAACCTTGCAAGGTAAACCCAGTGGGACAAAACCTTGTAAGGGAAAAAGAGTACAACGCGTATTAACTCCCCCTGATGAGAGCATCAATTCACATCTTTAAGCCTTCGCATCCCAATCTTGTACACTAGCTTCTTGAAGGTTGACATCGGTAGAGATTTAGTGAACAAATCAGCCATATTATCACTTGAAAAAATCTGTTGCACATTGATATCACCATTCTTTTGAAGATCATGTGTGAAAAATAACTTTGGTGAAATGTGCTTTGTCTTATCTCCTTTTATGAATCCTCCCTTCAATTGGGCTATGCATGTTGAGCTGTCTTCATACAAAATCGTGGGTAGTTTGTCACACTTCAAACCACATTTGTCTCGAATAAGATGTATTATAGACCTCAACCATACACATTCTTGACTTGCTTCATTAATAGCAATTATCTCAGCATGATTAGATGAAGTAGCCACGATTGATTGCTTAGTCGACCACCAAGATATGACAGTGCCTCTACATGTAAACAGATAAGCCTGTTTGAGATCGAGCCTTGTGTGGGTCGGATAAATACCCAGCGTCGGCATAACCAACAAGATCGGGACTGCAATCATTGCCATAAAATAAGCCCATATCGGTAGTCCCTTTTAGATATCGCAATATGTGTTTGATTCCATTCCAATGTCTCCTTGTAGGAGCAGAGCTAAATCTTGCTAAGACATTAGCTGAAAAAGTTATGTCATGACTTGTAGTGTTAGCAAGATACATTAGTGCACCAATTGCACTAAGATATAGTACTTGAGAACCAAATAGCTCTTCATTCTTTTCTTGAGGTCGGAACAGATCCTTATTCACATCAAGTGATCGAACAACCATCAGAGTGCTTAATGGATGTGCTTCATCCATATAAAACCGTTTTAATACCTTTTCTATGTAGGCTGATTGATGAACAAAAATCCCGTTTGCCAAATGTTCAATTTGCAAACCGATACATAATTTTGTCTTTCCGAGATCTTTCATCTCGAATTCCTTATTTAAATAATCAATTGCCTTTTGGAGTTCTATCGGAGTTCCAATAAGGTTTATGTCATCGACATATACGGCATGTACAACAAATTCCGATGTTGTTTTCTTTATAAAAACACATGGACAAATGATATCATTTATATAACCCTCCTTCGATAAATACTTACTAAGGCGGTTATACCACATTCTTTCTAATTGCTTTAGACCATACAAAGATCTTTGCAATTTTATTGAAAACATTTCCCGGGACTTTGAATTATGTGCGTCAGGCATTTTAAATCCTTTGGGAATTTTCATGTATATCTCATTATCAAGTGAGCCATAAAGGTAGGCTGTAACCACATCCGTTAAATGCATGTCAAGCTTTTCATGGACAACTAAGCTAATGAGATAACGAAACGTTATTGCATCCATAACAGGTGAATTTGTCTTTTCATAATCGACACCAGGCCTTTGTGAAAATCTTTGTGCAACAAGGCGTGCCTTATATCTTTGCACCTCATTTTTCTCATTCCTCTTACGTACAAAGATCCATTTATAGCCAACAGGCTTAACACCATTAAGTGTTTGGACTACATGCCCAAAAACTTCACGTTTCGCAAGTGAATCCAACTCAGATTGGATTGCTTCTTGCCATTTTGGCCAATCACGTCTTTGTCGACATTCTCCAAAAGATTGAGGTTCAAGATCCTCACTATCTTGCATAATGCTAGATGCAACATTATATGCAAAGACATAATCCACCACTATATTCAATCGATTCAGGTCTCAATATCAATTGGGTTTAGTGATAGTTCCTTATTTTCTTGAGTCAAGCTCATTGATTTCCTCGTGAATCTCAGGATTGGTTAGATCGTGGATTTCTTCATGAGACTCTTTCGTAGTGTCATCCTGATCATTTCTTTTTCTTTTTCTAGGATTTCGATCCTTAGAACCCAATGGTCTGCCACGCTTTAGGCGTGCTTTTGACTCATTAGCTATGACACTAGAAGATTGTCCACAATAAGGATTGGAACATTCTCTGCAGGGATATGTGATTTCGTTCAGATCCGTAAATGCATCTGGCATTTGATTTGTTATTTTATGCAAATGAATAATCTTTTGCACCTCTTTTTCACAAATAGAGGCACGTGGATCAAGATGAGACAATGATGGATTTTTCTACAAAATTTCACGTTTGGTTTCACCAATTTCTCCCCCTAATTTTGGGAAAAGTGTCTCATCGAATCGACAGTCTGCAAATCGAGCAGTGAACAAATTCCCCGTTAATGTTTCGAGGTAGCGAATAATGGAGGGCTATTCAAACCCAACATATATTCCTAACCTTCTTTGGGGACCTATTTTGGTGCGGTATGGCAGTGCTACAGGTATATATACTGCGCATTCAAAAATTGTTAAATGGGATGTATTAAGTTCATGACCCAAAACTAATTGCAACGAAGAATATTTATGATAATTTGTCGGTCTGATACGAACTAGCATTGCTGCATGCAAAATGACATGACCCCAAACAGAAGTGGGCAACCTTGTTTTCATGAGTAGTGGTCTTGCTATTAACTGCAGACGTTTAATTAAAGACTCTGCAAGGCCATTTTGAGTGTGAACATGAGCTACAGGATGTTCCACTTTTATCCCAATTGATAAGCAATAATCATTAAATGCTTGGGGATGAAAACTCAGCAGCATTATCGAGTCTAATAGACTTACTTGGATTATCGGGAAATTGTGACCGTAATCGGATGATTTGTGCCATTAATTTTGCAAACGCCAAGTTGCGAGATGACAATAGGCACACATGCGACCATCTAGAAGATGCATCTATTAAGACCATAAAGTATCTGAATGACACACTAGGTGGGTGAATAGGTCCACAAATATCCCCTTGTATACATTCCAAAAATGTAGGGGATTCAATCCCAACCTTTGTTGGTAATGGTCTAATAATTAACTTGCCTTGATAACAAGAAGTGCAAGAAAATTCATTATTTAAAAGAATCTTTATTCTTTAATGGATGCCCATTTGAGTTTTCTATAATCCTTCTCATCATAATTGATCCAGGATGTCCCAATCGATCATGTCAAATCACAAAAGTATTGGAATCATCAATCTTTTGGTTTACGATAGAATGTGCCTCAATTGCACTAATTCTTGTCCAATACAGGCCACAAGACAAAGATGGGAACTTATCAGTAACCCTTTTCTGGCCAGATACATTCTTGGTAACGATGAGATATTCAAGGTTATTCTCATCTATTGTCTCAATATGATATCCATTTCGGCGATATCTTTAAAACTCAACAAGTTCCTCTTGGACTTGGAGGAGAACATTGCATTATCTATTATCTATGATAAGTATTGTTTCCCTAGGCAGGGTTATAGTAGCTCTTCCAGAACCTTCAATTAGATTACTACTACCAGAAATAATAGTAACATCTGCCTTACACATACTTAAATGAGAGAAATATTTCTTCTCTTTGAATATTGTATGTGTCGTACATGAATCAATTAAGCAAATATTTACAATTGAACTTTGATCCAAGTTTGCTTTGAGAGATATCCATATTTGCTTCCCATGGTTTGACATACAAAAGATGTATATGAATAAATATTAGTATTTTCAGAGAAAAAGGAAAGAAATAAAGTTAAACCAATGATGCAATAATAACTTTTAATGCAATTTCGAGCAAACTCATGACTACAAATACTAAGTCAAACTCTCTAACCAGTATAAATACTCAAAGGTATATAAGTTATATCATATATGTTGGTTGAAATAATTAAGTGATATATAGTAAGAATTAAATATATGTGCAGAGAAAAATAGCTAATTATGTGTATCAATGACGCAAGCTATAAATATGACGCAAGTCATTTCTATTCATTTGGTTTAAAAATTGACGTTTAAGAAATCAATTTGAAACAAAACAGTGTCAAATAGTTTTACCAACAAGTATGTTTTAGAAAAACCATTTGCTTGAAAACAAATATTATAAGTGCGGCATATTTTTTCAAGGTTCATCAACATTATCGAACTACTGTTGGTACTTTAAATAACTGAGTCATTATTGATAGAAAAAAAAGATCCAACATTTGTTTGGTACTAAATTTGATACTACAAGTAAATATCGAAAAATCTGTTATAGAATACTAGAACTATATTTAATTAAAATGAACTAACACTATTCCATAAAATAAATAGTACTAATTGATACTAATGACTACTGCTCATGTAAAGAACTGTGATTATATGATGTTTATTCACTAATTACTACGAATATGCAAAAAAAACATTAATTAAACTATTCAATCATCTTTAACCACGGATCCATCACCGATCAAGTGGTTTATTTTTCTATCAGGGTGCTCAAAGAAATCTGCCACATCCAAGTGGGCGATGTCAAATTCATTGTCATAGACAAAATTAGCTTTATGGCCTTTATTCTTTAGAGATGCTTGATAAAGTTCAACCAAATGTTTTGATGTACGACATATATTTGCCCAATGCCATTTTCCACCGCAACGATAGCATTCAGTTTCTGAACTCTTTGCCTTTGGCTTCTCATCTTTCCCTTTCCACTTTTGGTAGTTATTTTTCTTTGCGGGGTGATTAACACCAGGAAAATTTCTTCCTTCGCCACGGTCACGACCACGGCCTCGGCCACGAACAGGGCCACGACCTTTTCCACGCTTAGCATAATGGGAATGCACCTCATTCACTTCAAGCAATGGTGTAGACCCAATAGGTCGATTATCGTGATTTCTCATGAGCAAGTCATTATTTCGTTCAGCCACAAGGAGAAGAGAAATCAACTCAGATTACTTCTTGAAACTTTTCTCTCGGTACTGCTGTTGCAGGACCATATTGGAGGCATGAAATGTTGTGAACTTTTTTTCAAGCATATCATAGTCTGTGATACTATCTCCACAGAGTTTCAATTTAGAAGTAATTCTGAACATTGCAGAATTGTATTCAGAAACAGACTTAAAGTCTTGAAGCCTCATATGCGTCCAATTATATCGTGCTTGTGGAAGTGTGACCAACTTTAAGTTGTCATCTCTTTCTTTTAAGCCATTCCACAGAACAAATGGATCTTTGACTGTGAGATATTCTATTTTCAACCCTTCATCAAGGTGATGACGCAGGAAAATCAAGGCCTTGGCACAGTCTTGGGTAGATGATTTATTTTTATCTTTAATGGTATCTCCAAGACCCATTGCATCTAAATGAGTTTCAGCATCCAACACCCATGTCATATAGTTCTTGCCCAAAATTTCACGGGCATCAAACTTTCTTTTCATAATATCAGTCATAATTAAAAGAGGAGAAAAGTTATACCTTAGTCTTCTCAAAGGCTTCTTGAAACGGTAGAGTCTCGTGCTGATAACGTGTAATGAAACAATAAAGAAGAATATTGCAAAGAAAGAGAGAGAATTCTTATTGATTTGAGGTGAATTACAATGGAATAGAACCCCTCTATTTATAGGGAAAAAGTAACTTAGCCACCAAGTAACAAACCCTAAAATCTCTCTAAAATATAGACATTCACTTTAAATACAATTCTATTTATATCAATAAATAGGATTAACATGACAATGCTTCCATTCAAAGATAATTAAATGTCGCTGAGACCAAGATAAGCCAAATTCTCTTGCATGCATATTTTGATCGGATGCTGTAGATCCTTGGTCATTTTTCATGAGCTAACTTCTGCTATGATTCCACTTTGTGGTTCAAATTTCAAAAGACTTCATCAAATAACTATAATTTTATCGGGCTAACATTTTAAAGTTCTATCAACTGAAAGGCACATTTATCTTTCTTAAATAACTAAATAAATCATGCACCTATTTCTTTTGAGCAGAAATGCATTTTATTCCCGTCTTATGTCTAATCATGACCACTTTGCACTTTCAGGGTTCTGTTTTTTCTTTTCTCTTTTCTGGCATAAGAGCAGTATGGATTTGAACTAAGATGTGTTGCACACCACTTACTTCTTCGAGTTGTGGAACATGCAAGTTTCCTCCATATATTTAGCATTAGTTGCATTATCAGTTGAGTTGCAAGCAGAACCTTTTATATGTTCTATAACCTCTTTTCATAGGAGAATAAAGGAAATTCATGTAATGAGTTCCTTATTTCATGCCCCCTATATTTACAATAGAGTGACGTCACATTGTTTCATGTCTCTACTCATGCCAAAATAGTTGCCTCTTTATCATCATAGAATGTCTCACCACCTAATTCCAATTCAAAGATTAATGATTGGATATCACCTCCCCGCGTCTGAATACAAGGTAGTCTACCACCCCTAAAACTTGGAGGCATTTCTTAAAATAATTCATGTTATGAACTCCAACTCAGTAAGCTACTCCGGTTACATATTTGTAATTGTATAAGCATTCGGCAGTGTTATTGGAAAGGAGCACATTTGAGTCTCACGCTGTCAAGTGCAAAACGGCATGACATAAGGAACTCTTACCATGGTGTTCTTCGACGATGGCATCTCCAATTGTCCCTAGCACTATGTTCAAGATGGCCCAAGCAATGTTTGCACAAAGCATTCTACTCTTCATAGCCAAAGGTCTATGAGATGATAGTCTCAAAGGACCACGGAGATTGATTTTGTAGATTGACTATTTTTTTAACAGGAACTGTCAACTGATAATTTCAGGTTGAGCAAATTTCTTTCCCAAGTCAAACTCCAATGATGGAGGCGCAGTCCAGCCTGCCAAGTGTGATAGGAACATCAACTACAAGAATTGCTCTTCTCAGAGTTTCTTCAAATCCATATGAGGTTTCAGGCTTTTACTGCACTAAGTGGCATCAAACTTGTGAAATGAAGCATGACATTGCATTTTGCATTTTGCTGAATGGGCTTGCTTTTTTCTGGTAATTTTTGAAAGCTCCATTTAGTAGGTTTTTGATGATAATGACTGCATAGGTATTTCCTTTCAGGACTTGCCTACATTAAAAGTGTCTACCTGGAGTAGGAGAGGTGATCTTCTTCTGGGCATGGGTTCTCCTTTCGGCATCTTGTCTCCCAGTCACTTTTTCAACAGGTAGTTGCTTTGCTATTGTTTCTGTTAGTTTACAGATATGTACATAATGTAGTCTTGTCCCACATTGGAATAAGAGTAATATGTCCTTGTAAAGTATAGCTATAAATAAGGACCTCTTGTATTGTATTGAGTATCTAATATCAATAATATATTTTCTCCCGTGCTTTCTCACATGGTATCAGAGCAATCCTGTGAGATTTATCGTTGTGCATAAATTCCAGCGACTCCGGGAAGAGAAATCAGTCAACCGGAAGTCTTTCTTTCGGCAAACACAGGTCTGTCGCAATTAAAAAAAAAGCCATTTTTAGTCAGTGTTGTGCAAAAAACAACACCACCACGAAATAGATCAGCCTCCGGCGACCAACCCATAAAAATATCTCCGTCAGAAGACCCTCCACGCGCTCTCACGCGCCGCAGGAAGAAATTTTTCCGGCGAAGTTCCGACGTCACGCGCCGGCGCGTGGGGCCCTTTCCGGTCACTTTTTGGAAAAATTTCCTTGGGACAGATTGTTCGCAAGGGAATTCCGAGCCTACCCCTCCAGGTTACACCAAATTCCAACCACTTTTATATTTTTCCGGCGTGAACGATGTTTTTTTCCGGCAGCTACAGTGAGATTCCGACGACTACAGTATTTCCTTACTCTGTTTCAGTGGATTACAGTTGATTCTTTCTCTTATTTGGTAATAATTTGCAATGATGTCTTTGAGATTTGATGTTTTTGGGTCTAGAAACATGAGTTCTGGAAGCTTAGTGTTATGATTAGCTCGGAACCTTTAATGGGAAGTTCAAACTACTTAGCTTGGGCTTATCTGTCGAATTGTGGTGTAAAGGTCAAGGTGTTCAAGATCATCTAATCAAACAGTCTAGCGAAAGAGATGAAAAGGCGATAGCACTTTGGGCAAAGATCGATGCTCAGTTATGTAGTATCTTGTGGCGATCTATTGATTCCAAGTTGATGCCCTTGTTTCGTCCATTCAAGACATGTTATTTGGTTTGGGCAAAGGCTCGTACCTTATACACTAATGACATATCTCGTTTCTATGATGTGATATCGCGGATGATAAACTTAAAGAAGCAGGAATTAGATATGTCTACTTACTTGTGTCAAGTACAGGCAGTCATGGAGGAATTTGAGAAGTTGATGCCAGCTTCTGCTCGTGTTGAAAAACAACAAGAGCAGCGACAAAAGATGTTTCTAATTCTTACCCTCGCTGGACTTCCTAATGATCTTGATTCAGTATGCGACCAGATTTTGGCTAGTCCGACTGCCCCCACAGTTGATGAATTATTCTCTCGATTACTCCACCTTGCTACAGCACCAAGTCACCCAGTGATCTCATCACAAATACTTGATTCCTCTGTTCTAGCATCCCAAACAGTGGATGTTCAGGCGTATTAAACTATGGAGAATAGACGAGCAGGAGGTCGTTTTGGAAGATCTAGACCCAAGTGTTCTTAGTGTCACAAACTTGGACACACTCGTGAAATGTGCTATTCCTTACATGGTCGTCCATCCAAAAATGCTTACACTGCTCAGACCGAGACTACAGGTAACCAGGGATTTTCTTTATCTAAAGAAGAATATAATGAGCTCCTTCAGTATCGTGCAAGTAAGAAGACATCTCTACAAGTAGCCTCGGTTGCTCAGACTGATACTTTTGTTGCTGGTAATTCTTTTGCTTGTGTTTCCCAGTCTAGTACTTTTGGACCATGGGTCATGGACTCAGGCGCTTCTGATCACATCTCTAATAATACATCACTTTTGTCGAATATTGTATATTCACAGTCTCTTCCCACTGTTACTTTAGCAAATGGATGTCAAACTAAGGCAAAAAGAGTTGGACAAGCTAATCCCTTGTCTTCTATCACCCTAGATTTCGTTCTTTATGTCCCTGGTTGTCCTTTTAGTCTTGCATCTATTAGTCAGTTGACTCGTGCCCTCCATTGTATATATTTTTTTGACGATTCTTTTATTATGCAGGACCGCAGTACGGGACAGACAATTGGTACATGGCGTGAATCAGAAGGCCTTTACTACCTTAACTCACTCAGTCCTTCCACAACATGTCTAGTTACAGATCCTCCAGACCTAATCCGCAGACGTTTAGGACATCCGAGTTTATCCAAACTTCAGAAGATGGTGCCTAGTTTATCTACATTAGATTGTGAGTCGTGTCAGCTTTGGAAACATACCCGAGCCTCCTTTCCGCGTAGTGTTGAGAGTCTTGCAGAGTCTGTCTTCTCCTTAGTTCATTATGATATATGGGGTCCTAGTAGAGTCAGTTTAACCTTGGGATTTCGTTATTTTGTTAGTTTTATTGATGATTATTCAAGATGTACTTGGCTTTTCTTAATGAAAGATCGTTCTGAGTTATTTTTTATATTCAAGAGTTTCTGTGTTGAAATAAAAAACCAATTTGGTGTTTCTATTCGCATTTTTCGCAGTGATAATGCCTTAGAATATTTATCTTCTCAGTGTCAGCAGTTTATGACTTCTCAAGAAATTATTCACCGGACATCTTGTCCTTATACCCCTCAGCAAAATAGGGTTGTAGAGAGAAAGAATAGGCACCTTATTGAGACTGCTCGCACACTTCTAATTGAATCTCGTGTTCCGTTGCGTTTTTGGGGCGATACAGTTCTCACAGCTTGTTATTTAATTAATCAGATGCCTTCATCTCCCATCAAAGATCAAATTCCGCATTCAGTATTGTTTCCCCAATCTCCCTTATACTCTCTTCCACCTTGTGTTTTTGGGAGCACGTGTTTTGTTCATAACTTAGCCCCTGAGAAAGATAAGTTAGCTCCTCGTGCTCTCAAGTGTGTCTTCCTTGGTTATTCTCGTGTTCAGAAGGGATATTGTTGTTATTCCCTTGATCTTCGTAGGTACCTTATGTCAGCTGACGTCACATTTTTGAGTCTAAACCTTTCTTTACCTCTGCTGACCACCATGATATATTTGAGGTATTACCTATACCGACCTTTGAGGAGTTTACTATAGCTCCTCCTCCACCTTCGACCACAGAGGTTTCATCCATACCAACCGTTGAGGAGTCTAGTGTTGTTCCCCCTAGTTCCCCAGCCACAGGAACACCACTCTTGACTTATCATCGTCGTTTGCGTCTTCCATCAGGCCCAACTGGTTCTCGTCCTGCACCTGACCCTGCTCCTGCTGCGGACCCTGCTCCTAGTACACCGATTGCACTTCGGAAAGGTATACGGACCACACTTAACCCTAATCCTCATTATGTCGGTTTGAGCTATCATCNAACCAACCGTTGAGGAGTCTAGTGTTGTTCCTCCTACATCCCCAGTCACAGGAACATCACTCTTGACTTATCATCGTCGTCCGCGCCCTACATCAGTCCCAACTGGTTCTCGTCCTGCACCTGACCCTGCTGGTTCTCCTCCTGCACCTGACCCTGCTCCTACTGCGGACTTGTCTCTTCCTTGTACACCGATTGCACATCGGAAAGGTATACGGACCACACTTAATCCTAATCCCCATTATGTCGGTTTAAGTTATCATCGTCTGTCATCTCCCCATTATGCTTTTATATCTTCTTTGTCCTCGGTTTCCATCCCTAAGTCTACAGGTGAAGCGTTGTCTCATCCAGGATGGCGACAGGCTATGAGTGACGAGATGTCTGCTTTACATACAAGTGGTACTTGGGAGCTTGTTCCTCTTCCCTCAGGTNATCATCCAGGATGGTGACAGGCTATGAGTGGCGAGATGTCTGCTTTACATACAAGTGGTACTTGGGAGCTTGTTCCTCTTCCTTCAGGTAAATCTACTGTTGGTTGTCGTTGGGTTTATGCAGTCAAAGTTGGTCCCGATGGCCAGGTTGATCGACTTAAGGCCCGTATTGTTGCCAAAGGATATACTCAGATATTTGAGCTCGATTACAGTTATACCTTCTCTCCCGTGGCTAAAGTAGCATCAGTCCGCCTTTTTCTATCCATAGCCGCGATTCGTCATTGGCCTCTGTATCAGCTGGACATTAAGAATGCCTTTCTTTACGATGATCTTGAGGATGAGGTTTATATGGAGCAACCACCTAGTTTTGTTGCTCGGGGGGGGGGAGGGGTCTCGTGACCTTGTATGTCGCTTGCGTTACTTTATGGTCTAAAGCAGTCTCCTCGAGCCTGGTTTGGTAAGTTCAGCACGGTTATCCAGGAGTTTGGCATGATTCGTAGTGAAGCTGATCACTCTGTGTTTTATCGGCACTCTGCTTCAAGTCTCTGTATTTATCTGGTAGTCTATGTTGATGATATTGTTATTACTGGCAATGATCAGGATGGTATTAC
>AWOL01S0100360.1:0-14770 GCA_000715115.1 Nicotiana otophora
CGTGGCATGGTCACGATACGTAAATCCCAATTCGAGTGTGCGTTTCACGCGACTTGACCATAATTTTAAATAATAATAATAAATATGTTGTAAATCGCTTGTGCGTTTCACGTGGCGCGGTTTGCAATGTGTACCAAACGACAAGTGTACGACATCGTAACTTGTTTAAGAAATAACTCCATAAACACTAAAAATCTATTTAAATACATAATTAAAAGCGGTCAAAGGTAAAATGCACAATAGGTTTAACACAAGTAATAAGTCAGATAATTAAAAACTAAAAAACAATAATAAAAAAAATCAGATAATTAGGCCAAGTATTAATTGTTAAGCGATCATGCTAAAATCACGGAACTCGGGAGTGCCTCACACCTTCTCCCGGGTTAACATAATTCCTTATCCGGTCGTCTGTATTTGCGGACCATAAATTGAGTCAATTTCCTTGATTTGAGATTTTAAAATAAATCGGTGACTTGGGACACCGTAACTTATTCCAACTGGCGACTCTGAATTAAATAAATAATCCCATTTCGATTAAGGTCACTTTAATTGAAAAAACTCCCTACCCCTACCCCTTCGGGAAAAAGGAGGTGTGACAGCTCTAGCGACTCTGCTGGGGACCAGAACCCAGAATCCCTGGTTCAGGGTTCAGAATTCGAGCTTAGAATAACTGTTATACTTGCCTTTTGTTTATTATCTGATTTTTACGTGTTTGAGCCTAATGTGCTAAATGTTGCTTTTTACCGTTTTGATATTATTTGAACTGTATATAAATTATATGAAGCCCTCTTCTCTTTGAGTCTTCTGAATCTTCTGGGAAGCGTGCGCTTCGCGTGGCTTCTTTTCTGTTAGAGTCATATCCCAATTTTAGAACGAGGTACGGATAAGTTGCAAAGCCGGTGAAGCTTCTGTATTCCCGGTACGCTACCCCCCTCCCCCTTCCGAGTTGTCCGCTCGGGTAAGCCAGGTCTAGACCAATACACCCAGGGTTTAAACTTAGAATGACATAACCTCATGCCATATCCCTAGTAGGTACATTTGTTTGCATCACGTGCATTTCACTTTGGGGACTCAACACAGGAGTTGGGTCCGTCTAGGACAGGTATACCCAAATCAAAAGACCATCCTCATACATTATTGCATGCTACTTGTACATTTATTTATTTTGACTTGCATGTTGACTGACTTCTAGAATATGGAAAAAAAATTAAGAAAAACCAGGAGTGAGGCAAGAGAGAGAAATTTACCCGATTTCTGAAAATTCAGGTATTTGAAAATCCTAAAACTCTGTCGACATTTTGAAATTTGTATTTCAAAATACGCCAAATATTTTCCAAAAAAGGTCATGCTTTTCTGACTGAACTACGCGGGTCTGATTCTCACCGGATGTGAGATACGTAGGCAAACCTCATCGGTTCCGGCCCCAATTTTCAAAAATTCAAAAATATTTTCCTTTTTATTCCTTCTTTATAAGTTTTTCTTTGACACATAAAATCCAAAACTTTTCTTTCTTTTGTAGAAGTTTTTCTTTTGGAATTTGTTTTAAAAAAAAAGTCAAAATCCAAAAATAATTTTCTTTAATTCATTCTTTAGAAGTTTTTCCTTAGAAAATCATAAATAAAAAAAATTAAAACAAAAACAAATAATATTTCTTTATAGAAGTCTTTCATTTGAAAAAAGAAACAAATCAATTCAAATTCCAAAAATATTTTCTACCTTGTTTTTAGAAGTCTTTCTCCCAAAATATTAAAAACAAATCCAAAATAATATTTTCTTTCTTTTCAAAAATTCTCAAAAAACAAAAACAAAGAAATCGAAATCAAAAAACAAATTCTTTCTTCTTTATAAGTCTTTCGAAAATTTAAAACAAAAAGAAAAAAAAAGAGTTAGTTTATTTACTTTATTCCTAATCTTTCTGAACTACGCAAGATCTGATTCATGCGGCGTCATGATACGTAGGCAATTCCCATCGGATTCGATCATTGACATCAAATAAGCTGAGTGAAAAAAAAAGAGAAGAAAGAAAAGAGTGACAAAAATAACAAAAAAAAAAGCGAAAAAAACAAAGAGCGAAAAAAAAACTAAAAAAAAAAGAAAGAAAAAAAGCAAGAGTGAAAAATCCCAAAAGATAACTATATTTCCAGATTGACAAAGAAAATCGCGGAATATTTTTGTGAATATGCTGTCATATGGCGCGAGCAAGCCGCCGGGGGAAAGCCTCCAATGGACGAAACAGAAATGGTTACGGTCTTCCTACAGGCCCAAGAGGCGAACTACTTCCAAAGCATGATGTCTGCAATGGGTAATCCGTTTGCCGAGGCTATCAAAATTGGGGAGATGGTCAAAAATAATTTAAAAACGGGCCAAATCTTGAGTCATGCTGCCTTTAAGACCACATCACAGGCCGTTCAGAGTGGTTTGGAGGGTTTGATGAACAAAAATTGGAGAGATGAGGAAATTGATACGGCACTGAAGGCCCTTATAGCCCTTGCCGAGACAGAGGAAAAGCCAAAAATGATCGCCAAGCTTGAAAGTTCCCTATCAGACGGGAGTCTTAGTAGCCAGTCTTGCTATCCTTTCTGCGTCCGAATTATCTCAGGGTGTGATCCGGATGTTTTACTTTATTGTCTTACTTTCCGGTGTAAACTCTTCTATCTTTAAAATTCAAAAAAAAAAATCGAAATAAAAAAAAAAGAACAAAATCAAATGAAATTAATATTTCATTATCGAGGAATGTCTCTTTTCTTAATTTTGTCACTTCTCTTATTCTTTTTTCAATTCTGTTAAATGCAGATTTCAATAATATGGCATACTTGCGGACTTCATGCCCCGATCCTAAAACGCTATCAAACTTCGCAATAATGAATTAAGAATCAGAATGCAATAAAGATAGGTTTAAGGAAATAAAATAAAGAATCGGAACAGCTAAAGGAAAATTGGCTTCAGGTTTGGAAAGGTCCATACATTGAACAAGAGTACTGCCAAAAGAGAGCGTTGTACTTGGGACACATCGAAGAAAATATCCCTGAAATAACTGTCAACGCAGGTGCAGTCAAAAGGTACTATGTTGGATCCTTTATATAGAATTAATATTCTCCGGTTGGGATGAAGAAGGCTTTCTTTCTCGCTATCCAAACATTTAATTATTTGCAAACCCTTTTGAGCCGACTCCCATTCTTTTATTACCCTTATTGGAACTCGAAAGTCATTAAAAACAATGAATGAAAAAAAAGATGAAAAGAGAAGAAAAAAGAAATATATAAAAAAAAGGAAGAAAATGAAATGAAAAATGAAAAAACAAAGAGAAAAAAGGAAAGGAAAAAGAAATAGAAGAAACCAAAACAGAAAAGAAAACCAAAACAAAAGAGAATCAAAAACAAAGTTCTCGTCCTTGATTTCGAAAGGATACGTAGGCAGCCTCACTCTGGGGTTTAGTCACACCAAATTAAAAATCCACATTCCCCAAAAGTTGAAACTGGCGCAGAATTTATAATGGTTCGGCGATGGTTTCGCCCGAAGGGTTCCAAAGTTGTAAGTCAGTCCAAATCCTTTTCACCCAAACCTATTTCAAAGTCCTTCCGATCAATCAATGAGAATGTTCAAGAATTGGAGGATACAGTCAGAGGATCTGATGCAACCAAAATGAGAGAAATAAAATGAGAGAGTCTTGTTGGTAAAAACCCTCACACGCAACGTAAGGCGATGGGAAGTAAAGAAAGTAGAATGAGAGTCTTGTTAGTGAAAATTCGCAAAGAGCACTATAAGGCGATGGTGAGAAGAGAAATGAGAGAGGTCAGTTAGTGAAAACCCGCAAAGGGCGCCACTGATCGAAAATAGCATCTTCACAGCCTTTGGCATTGACACAATCCCAGGCAAGGTTTCTCAGTTTCAAGGAAAAAGTTGTGATGAACTTTTGAGAGTCGGACAGTTTACACAGATTAGGCATCCAGTCCAAAAGGCATGTCATGTTCATTGAAGTCCGCAGGCGCTCCAGATAAGTTCTTCTTTCCTTTCCCCGAAAGGGACACTTCTTGTCTAAATTCATTCTCTATTCTATTGTTAGTGTTTTTTTTGAATCCCTTTCAGTCTAACTCTGTTCCGAAATTAAGACAAAAAAGGATGATAAGACTGATTTACAGGGCTCTCGTTTGATACAAGCTAATATGCAAAAAGAAAGGCACCCACAACTTCGGCAGGGGCATCAAGTCAACCCCGACTGGCCATGGCGGCCGATGCTTCAAAATCAAAAATTGTTAAAAGAGGAAATTCAAAGTCAAATGCTCACAAAGGCAAAATAAAGTTGAAAAGGTTAAGTCTCACGTGACTAATCGTCATGGCAAAGTCTGGAAAAGCCAGAAGTTCTCTGAGGTAAGAAATGCAATCGGTATTCAGGAAACAACCAGTTGCAGCTGAAAAGGCCGAGATCAAGTGACTGAAACATTCAAGGACACAAAGCCAATCGCCGTTTCAAACTGATAAATTGTTCTTTGTTTGAGAAACAGGAAACAAGTATAATCCAAAGCAACCTTGAAAGAAGCAGGTGCAACCAAAAGAAAATCACGCGGAGACTAAAATAACTCTGCAACAACAACCACTCAAAAAAACAAAGGGCAGTCTTCTCCAAATTCTTTCCCGCATTTTACTCATTCTCTAAAAAAAAAAAAAAAGTTCCAAATCATGGTAGTTTAGGGTCTCCAATCCCTAGCTGCGTTTTCCAACATATGGTCTCCACTCCCTAGTTGATTTTTATCTTTAGACATAGGGTCTCCACTCCCTAGTCTGCTTTTCCAACATAGGGTCTCCACTCCGTAGTTGATGATTTTTAGACATAGGGTCTCCACTCCCTAGTCGCTTTTCTAACATAGGGTCTCCACTCCCTAGTTGATGTTTTTAGACATAGGGTCTCCACTCCCTAGTCACTTTTCTAACATAGAGTCTCCACTCCCTAGTTGATATATTTAGACATAGGGTCTCAACTCCCTAGTCGCTTTTCCAACATAGGGTCTCCACTCCCTAGTTGATGTTTTTAGACATAGGGTCTCCACTCCCTAGTTTGTTTTTCCAATATAGGGTCTCCACTCCCTAGTTGAGGTTTTTAGACATAGCGTCTCCACTCCCTAGTTGTTGATTTTTAGACATAGAGTCTCCACTCCCTAGTCTGCTTTTCCCACATAGGGTCTCCATTCCGTAGTTGATGATTTTTAGACATAGGGTCTCCACTCCCTAGTCACTTTTCCAACATAGGGTCTCTACTCCCTAGTTGATGTTTTTAGACATAGGGTCTCCACTCCCTAGTCTATTTTTCCAATATAGGGTCTCCACTCCCTAGTTGAGGTTTTTAGGCATAGGGTCTCCACTCCCTAGTTGTTGATTTTTAGACATAGGGTCTCCACTCCCTAGTCGCTTTTCCAACATAGGGTCTCCACTCCCTAGTTGATGTTTATAGACATAGGGTCTCCACTCCCTAGTTTGTTTTTCCAATATAGGGTCTCCACTCCCTAGTTGATGTTTATAGACATAGGGTCTCCACTCCCTAGTTTGTTTTTCCAATATAGGGTCTCCACTCCCTAGTTGAGGTTTTTAGACATAGTATCTCCACTCCCTAGTTGTTTATTTTTAGACACAGGGTCTCCACTCCCTAGTCGCTTTTCCAATATAGGGTATCGATTCCCTAGTTGTTGTTTTAGACATAGGGTCTCCACTCCCTAGTAGATTTTCCAACATAGGGTCTTCACTCCCTAGTTGATTATTTTAGACATAGGGTCTCCACTCCCTAGTCGTTTTTCCAACATAGGGTCTCCACTCCCGAGTTGATTATTTTAGACATAGGGTCTCCACTCCCTAGTCGTTTTTCCAACATAGGGTCTCCACTCCCGAGTTGATTATTTTAGACATAGGGTCTCCACTCCCTAGTCGTTTTTCCAACATAGGGTCTCCACTCCCGAGTTGATTATTTTAGACATAGGGTCTCCACTCCCTAGTCGTTTTTCCAACATAGGGTCTCCACTCCCGAGTTGATTATTTTAGACATAGGGTCTCCACTCCCTAGTCGTTTTTCCAACATAGGGTCTCCACTCCCGAGTTGATTATTTTAGACATAGGGTCTCCACTCCCTAGTCGTTTTTCCAACATAGGGTCTCCACTCCCGAGTTGATTATTTTAGACATAGGGTCTCCACTCCCTAGTCGTTTTTCCAACATAGGGTCTCCACTCCCGAGTTGATTATTTTAGACATAGGGTCTCCACTCCCTAGTCGTTTTTCCAACATAGGGTCTCCACTCCCGAGTTGATTATTTTAGACATAGGGTCTCCACTCCCTAGTCGTTTTTCCAACATAGGGTCTCCACTCCCGAGTTGATTATTTTAGACATAGGGTCTCCACTCCCTAGTCGTTTTTCCAACATAGGGTCTCCACTCCCGAGTTGATTATTTTAGACATAGGGTCTCCACTCCCTAGTCGTTTTTCCAACATAGGGTCTCCACTCCCGAGTTGATTATTTTAGACATAGGGTCTCCACTCCCTAGTCGTTTTTCCAACATAGGGTCTCCACTCCCGAGTTGATTATTTTAGACATAGGGTCTCCACTCCCTAGTCGTTTTTCCAACATAGGGTCTCCACTCCCGAGTTGATTATTTTAGACATAGGGTCTCCACTCCCTAGTCGTTTTTCCAACATAGGGTCTCCACTCCCGAGTTGATTATTTTAGACATAGGGTCTCCACTCCCTAGTCGTTTTTCCAACATAGGGTCTCCACTCCCGAGTTGATTATTTTAGACATAGGGTCTCCACTCCCTAGTCGTTTTTCCAACATAGGGTCTCCACTCCCGAGTTGATTATTTTAGACATAGGGTCTCCACTCCCTAGTCGTTTTTCCAACATAGGGTCTCTACTCCCTAGTTGATGTTTTTAGACATAGGGTCTCCACTCCCTAGTGGCTTTTCCAACATAAGGTATCCACTCATCAGTTGATATTTTTAGACATAGGGTCTCCACTCCCTAGCCACTTTTCCAACATAGGGTCTCCACTCCCTAGTTGATGATTTTCAGATATATGGTCTCAACTCCCTAGCTACATTTTCCAACATAGGGTTTTCACTCCCTAGTTGAGAGTTTATTAGACATAGGGTCTCCACTCCCTAGTCGTGTTTCCAACATAGGATCTCTACTCCCTAGGTGATTTTATTTTAGACATAGGGTCTCTACTCCCTAGTCGTTTTTCCAACATAGGGTCTTCATTCCCTAGTTGAAGTTATTTTGGACATAGGGTCTCCACTTCCTAGTCTCTTATCTAACATAGGGTCTCCGCTCCCTAGTTGAAGTTATTTTGGACATAGGGTCTCCACTCCCTATTCTCTTTTCCAACATAGGGTCTCCACTCCCTAGTTGAAGTTTTGTTAGACATAGGGTCTCCATTCCCTAGTCACTTTTCCAACATAGGGTCTCCACTCCCTAGTTGATTTTATTTTAGACATAGCGTCTCCACTCCCTAGTCGCCTTTTCCAACATAGGGTCTCCACTTCCTAGTTGATTGTATTTTAGATATAGTGTCTCCACTCCCTAGTCTCTTTTCCAACATAGGGTCTCCACTCTCTAGTTGATGTTTTTAGACATAGGGTCTTCATTCCCTAGTCTGCTTTTCCAACATAGGGTCTCCACTCCCTAGTTGATGATTATTTTAGACTTAGGGTCTCCACTCCCTAGTTTTCTTTTTCAACATAGGGTCTTCACTCCCTAGTTGATGATATTTTTAGACATAGGGTCTCCACTCCCTAGTCTGGTTTTCCAACATAGGGTCTCCACTCCCTAGTCTGGTTTTCCAACATAGGGTCTCCACTCCCTAGTTGATTTGATCTTAAATGCAGGGTAAACCACTCCCCGATATCTTTGCCAATATAGGGTATCCCATTCCCTGGCCACATTTTCCCAACATAAGGTACACCAATCCTTAGTTGGGACATCCTTTGACAATAAAAGAACACCATCCAAAAAAAAACATGACTTTTTCAGGGTACACCACTCCCGACCTTTTATTGCTTTCAATAAAGAAGTAGTTTAGAATTTTGTTACAATTACTCACGAAATTTTCCTAGTGCAAACTGGGGCAGANTAGCGTCTCCACTCCCTAGTCGCCTTTTCCAACATAGGGTCTCCACTTCCTAGTTGATTGTATTTTAGATATAGTGTCTCCACTCCCTAGTCTCTTTTCCAACATAGGGTCTCCACTCTCTAGTTGATGTTTTTAGACATAGGGTCTTCATTCCCTAGTCTGCTTTTCCAACATAGGGTCTCCACTCCCTAGTTGATGATTATTTTAGACTTAGGGTCTCCACTCCCTAGTTTTCTTTTTCAACATAGGGTCTTCACTCCCTAGTTGATGATATTTTTAGACATAGGGTCTCCACTCCCTAGTCTGGTTTTCCAACATAGGGTCTCCACTCCCTAGTTGATTTGATCTTAAATGCAGGGTAAACCACTCCCCGATATCTTTGCCAATATAGGGTATCCCATTCCCTGGCCACATTTTCCCAACATAAGGTACACCAATCCTTAGTTGGGACATCCTTTGACAATAAAAGAACACCATCCAAAAAAAAACATGACTTTTTCAGGGTACACCACTCCCGACCTTTTATTGCTTTCAATAAAGAAGTAGTTTAGAATTTTGTTACAATTACTCACGAAATGTTTCTAGTGCAAACTGGGGCAAAAACATTTTGTTCGTTTGTTTGTTTTGGTGTCTGAGTAGGTTTTACCTCGAGGCACAAGGTTCGAGATGACCAAAAGAAGAAGTCTCAAATCAGAATAAAAGAAAAGAAAAAATAAGTGAATCCAAAATGCAAAAGCAATTGAAAAGATGTGGAATGCTCAAGACATGACTGAAGCCACGAGCATTGGAGTCCCGTTTTAATTAGAAGAAGTTATAGAAATATGAACTAGAACCTACAGCTAGCGAGCATCAAGGTTTAGATCAGAGTATGCATGAAGAACCAGTCAAGACTCAAGATCAAGTTTCTAAAGACTCATAGATAGGAATCTTGTAAATCATAACTGATAGGCTTGTTTAGTTTCTATTTTATTTTGATCTAATAGCAAGACCGCGGGCCTGAGCCTCGACGGAACTTCACTCGACTCCTCAACTCATCATTCCATCATTCTCCTTGAGCTACACGCGACCTGATTCCCCTATAACCCGGGATATGTAGGCTGTCCAAAACCAGGACTCGGTTGCACCCTATCTTTTATTTCTTTTCCTTTTGAATAATGGTTTGGTCACAAATTAGTCACATGGCTCACCTAATATTTGCCTGAAAACTCTTCATGTTTCCAAGCAAAGAGGGACAGCTGTGAGCACCTAATATTTGACTATATTTGAATTTTTATCACATTCTACTATGTAAATATTTTTAGAAATTTAATATATATATTTTTTTAGCTTTGTTACACTGTTATATATATATATATATATATATATATATATATATATAAGGTCAATTATTACTATTAGTATTATTTTTATTTTTAATTTTATCTTTATTTTTAAATAAAATGAATTAAAAAACAAAAATAAATAAAAATTAAATAATGTTTTTTAAAACAAATTTCGGATGGGAATTAAAAAATAGGAAAAGTAGAAATATAAAATTAAAAATTAAAAGTAAAAGTAGGTGGAAATTGTTTAATAAAAAAAAGTAAAAGAAAGTGGAAAATTAAAAAAAGTAAAAGTAAAAGAATGTGGAAATTTAAAAAATAAAAAGTAAAAGAAAGTTGGAATTAAAAAAATAAAAGTAAGGGTATCTGATTTTCTTTAATAAAAGTAAAAGTAAGTAGAAATTAAAAAAAAAAGAAAAGTAAATAAGTGGGAAATAAAAAAGGAAAAGTAAAAAAAGTGGGATTTTAAATATAATAAAATTAAAAAAGTAAGAAATTAAAAAATAAATGTAAAAGAAAGTTGGGAATTAATTTGTTTTAAAAATAATAAAAAAGGGGAAGTGTAAATTCTTTTTAATTAAAAATAAAACAAATTAAAAAAATCTGAAAATTCCGAATTTTTCTTTTCTATAAATAGAAGAGAAATGTGAAGGAAAACAATGGTGGAGAAAGAAAAAATAGGGAGGAGGAAATTGAGAGACATTTATTTTCTTCTTTTAAGATAAGGGAATTTCTACTTGTATTATTCTTTCTTCGTCTTTCTTTCGAAAAAACCAGCAGCTTCACCACCCAAAAACAACCTTTAAACCTCCATACAACAGCCCTTTTAATACCATAAACTATCATCCAAACCCAGTCGAAACAGTGAGGTTTTTAGTTGAGGTCGTCGGCGAGTTTCGATGCTCCGTTTGAAGTCTTGCGTGCGGTCTGAATGAGTTTAAGATTCAAAGCTGTAAAATCGTAAAGTTTCAGGTTCAACTTTTGAGGTCCACTGCTTATCTTGTTTTGATTAATGATATGAGTTGCTTCTTTTTCTTTTGGTGTTCTTTAGTGTTCATTTATATCTTGAATGAATGAAATTATTCTCTGTTAACCATGCTAATTTTTTGAGCTTCCTCTTTGTATATGTATTTTAGTTCATTAGTATGTTCTCTTAAAAAAGGATTCATCCATGAATGGTTTAATGAAATTTTCTAATTGATAAGTGAGTTGTGAATGTTCATAAAAAAAATAATTTCTTATTGAAATGGAAGCTCAAGCAATGTTATGTCTCTATTTGGTATTTAGTCCTTCATGTGTTAATAAATGAGCTTTAGTAGTTCCATCTTTGTTTTAAATTAAGCTGTCAATTGTCTAAAGTATAGAGTTAAGATGTTAAACAAGTTTAACTAGAATTATGTCACTAATGAAGATCCAATATTTGGGCCTAGACACATGGGTTGTTGAAGGGAGTGGAGTTGTGAGGTTACTATAAGCTAATGAAGAAAGTTATTTTATTTTTGGGCCAAACCTTGAAATCTGCTAGGCCCATTAATCTCATACAATGGCCCCTTTTTGTAGTTCTTGAATAATTAATTTAATCTATTTCATACTTTTCTACAATGACATACTCTTATGGCTTTACAAATCTCAAATTAGTTTAAGACAAATAATTAATAAACTTCGTAGCTTGCTTTAGGCGTGATTAATAAATTGTCGTGGCCATGGGTACGGTTCCCGTGGCATGGTCACAATACGTAAATCCCAATTCGAGTGTGCGTATCACGCGACTTGACCATAATTTTAAATAATAATAATAAACATGTTGTAAATCGCTCGTGCGTTTCACGTGGCGCGGTTTGCAATGTGTACCAAACGACAAGTGTACGACATCGTAACTTGTTTAAGAAATAACTCCATAAATACTAAAAATCGATTTAAATACATAATTAAAAGCGGTCAAAGGTAAAATGCACAATAGGTTTAAAACAAGTAATAAATCAGATAATTAAAAAGTAAAAACTAATAATAAAAAAATCAGATAATTAGGTGAAGTATTAATTTTTAAGCGACCGTGCTAAAACTATGAAATTCGGGAGTGCCTCACACCTTCTCCCGGGTTAACAGAATTCCTTACCCGGTCTTCTGTGTTCGCGGACCATAAGTAGAGTCAATTTCTCTGATTTGGGATTTTAAAATAAATCGGTGACTTGGGGTACCATAACTTATTCCAAGTGGCGACTCTGAATTAAATAAATAATCCCATTTAGATTAAGGTCACTTTAATTGAAAAAACTCCCTACCCCTACCCCCTCAGGAAAAAGGAGGTGTGACAACCATGGCACGTCTGACCTATCCATCGTCACTTAAGGTGTAACCCATCATAGCAAAGGCTATCTTATCATAGGTGTTTGTAATGTACTTAGGGGTGAAAGGTGCCAAATCAACCTTCATGACCTCAAGAATATGTGAGATGGGCAAGCCATAGGATAAACAAGCAGCAGAAGAGGATATATCCCTAATACTTTCAAGCATATAGTGATGAATCCACACAAAGAACAAAGATATCCCTAGTATAACTTTGTTCACAAGGCAGTAAAGAACAAAGATATCCCTAGTAGTCAAAGTGCTGAGAGACCCAGTCCTAGGAAGTATAGTAGTAGCAATCATGTGGGCTAATACGCGGTGTTCAAACTTAAGACTTTTAGGACCAATGTCAGGAGGGTTTTCAGACAGAAAAGTTTTTACCTCTTCTAAAGAAACTTCAAAGTCTTTAGGCCAGGAGTTTTGCACAAAAACATCATAACCATGAAACTTAGCAGAGAAGATCTTTTCAAATTGATAGGAATCAAGAACAATCTGTGTGCCTAGAACCATTGACTCTAAGTCATCTTTGTCATTAACAAACAAATTTGCATAAAACATCCTCATAGGTTCTTCATACACAGAATTTCCAACAGTATCAAACAAATGAGAAAGAAGTTGAAAATAAAAGATAGAAATCACATCACAGTGCAATGTTTTCATAAGAGAAGACTTACAAAGCATCCATAAGTCATAGATTTTGACTTATAAGACTCAAACCTCGATTTCTCACTCGGTCCATAAAAGTTCAGTTTATCCTCTGGCCCAAAATCTGTGTTTTCCATGTTCCCTTTCTTGCATGCAGGCCTTTTGGGGGTTTGTTCCATAGGTTTTTATCCTACCTTTTTCTGGCTAATGGGGAGATCCTCCGATGATTCACTTATTTCATTATCGGTTTTGAGGAGATCTGAATCAAGGGATGATTCAAGATCGACGGTGTCTTCAGGGTTTTGGGTTTTTTGAAATCGCCTGCTTCGGCTGGTGGCAGTGGAGGATGAGAGGTTTATATTAGATATGGTAGGAAAGTTGGTGAGAAGTGATGGAGAATGAGAGAGGATGAGGGTACTTAACTAGGCTTTTGGAAGATTGAAGGGTTGCATCGGTTAGAGGAAAGGGCAGGTTCAGATTAAAGTGACACTTCTGATGAGTTGCTTCGGCGGCACCAATGGAAGAGTAATAATAGCACTCACATCAAATTAATACACTCATCAATTAAGCAAACTAAGAAAGGAAGTAAAAGTTTTTACAAAGATACGGAAGATTTTTAAGTAATAGACAAAATACTGATCTTTTTACGTAGTAGACAAAATCTTTCTTCCAAAAGAGATTTTGTAATCAGTAAGTTGGGACTCAGTACTAACAAAATATCACCTTTTGCAACATGATCACGAATAAAATGATTCTTAATTTCTATATATTTTGCCCTAGAATGATGCATATAATTTTTTGACAGACATATAGCACTTGTATTATCACAGAAAATAGGAGTAGAAGTGAGAGATAAATCATAATCGAGAAGTTGATGCATGATCTAAAGAACTTGTTGTCACGACCTCAAATTCCCTCCGTAGGATGTCGTGATGGCACCTAGTCTCTAAGACTAGGTAAGCCTATCAATGCGGAATAATAATAAATATCTGAAATAACTAAACTACAATTCAAACAATTTCAACTCCCAAAACCCGGTAGAAATAAGTCACAAGCTTCTAAGAATTTATTCTCGATGTCTTTATATAACAGAGTCTAAAGAAAATAAGGAAGCAACATAAAATGATAGAAGGGGACTCCGGAGTCTGCGGACGCTGGAAGATACACCTCGAAGTCTCCGTGCGCAGGTAACTCACTGACGTCTAGGCTGGTAAAATGTACCTGGAACTGCACAAAAAGATGTGCAGAAGCGTAGTATGAGTACACCACAGCGGTACCCAGTAAGTGCCAAGCCTAACCTCGGTAGAGTAGTGACGAGGTCAGGTGAGGCCCTACTGGAATATAATAATGGCATGGTAAAATATTTATCAATGTAGTAAAATAAAATAACATTGGAAATGAATCAAATAGTATGTCACATTTAATGACACCAAATAATTGCAAATAATATCTCGTGGAATCAAAACAGAATTTCCTTCAACTTTATAAAACTCACAACAATTAATCGAAAGCAACTATGACCATAAATCAATATCAACAAGGGCACTACCGAGGTACCGCCTCGTAGTCCCAAGTTATAAATAGTTTCACAATATCTCATTTTCTTATATCACAGCGGGAGCCTTCACAATTTATTTAAAGAAAATATTTTTTTTTCCCGAAAAAGCATACCGCGTTTTAGCCACCCTTATCACACCGCATGACTTCTAGTAGTCACCCCTACTCGCCACGCGTATCAAGCCACCCTTATCTCACCGCATGAGTTTCAACACCCAGACCTTATACCACCGCATGCGTATCAATATCATAATATATCATAATTTGCACCTCAAGTGCTCAAATAATTTAACTTGCCAAAATAATTCAACAACAGTATTTTTCTACAATAAAGAGCTCATGGCTCATGCCAAAATAAATCCTCAATAATATGTTTCTACAATAAATAGCTCACGGCTCATGTCAAAATAATTCAACAATAATATTTTTTCACAATAAAGAGCTCACGGCTCATGTCAAAATAATTCAACAATAATATTTCAAAATCTTTAATACGTTGCTTCAATATCAAGTTTAAAAATGTCAAATACTTCATATTAATAATATTTAATTTAAAGAAAATCAACCTTCAAATAATGCACAGAATAAAAGAAACCAAGTTCCAACTAAACAAAAAATAATAATTAGCAGGAAAAGGTCAAACAAATTTAAAATATAAACATTAAATCAATAATGAAGAATATAACAAAATGAAAATAATTTAATTAATGCGCAGCAATGATCTACACGATTTAAAACATAATCTTTCACATTTAGCCCGTGTACACACTCGTCACCTCGTGTACACGACTT
>AWOL01S0100368.1:0-19452 GCA_000715115.1 Nicotiana otophora
TATATATATATATATATATATTCTAATCTATGTGAGTTATTGTCACGACCCAATTTCTACTATAGGTCGTGATGGCGCCCAACGTTACTGCTAGGCAAGCCAACGGCGAATTAAACCACGTTATTACTTTTTAAATAAGTTTTTAATTAATTAAGTTTTATTTAATAGGAGATTAAAGAGTAAAAAATTCAATAAATGAAACGAAGACAACTGAGTGGCAATCATAGTAATATAAGTGCTCCAAAACCATAAAATCTACTAGTGTGTGTGCCAAGACCCGGTGTCACAAGTGAATGATCAACTAGTAGAATATACAAAACTCTAACTACTGTCCAAAATAAAGTAGACAAAATATAAATACAAAAGAGAGACTCCAGGGGCTGCAGAACGGCTCAGGAAGTAGCTCACCACTAGGCCTCAGGATATCTGGGATGCGCGTTGGTAGGACTGCCAGATGCACCTGCCTCAGATCCTGTACGGTTAGTGCAGAAGTGTAGCATGATTACATAAACAACATGTACCCAGTAAGTATCAAGTCTAACCTTGAAGAAGTAGTGACGAGGTATCGACATCGACACTTACTATGGGCTAATAGTAAAGAAAAATAGAATTCTAAATGAGCATAGGTTATGTAACTGATAAAAATAACTCAATAACAAGCAGAAAGTAAATATCCTTTCACACATGGTAAGTTCCAAATAAATTTCTATCTTATATAATTTTGCATCTCAAGCAAGGGAAGGATATCAAATATATGATTACACTTCGAGTGTTGCACACGATTATACTGAGGTCGTACGACCCGATTCAGAATAATGTGTACACTGCTGAGGATCGAGCGGCACGAACCATAGATGCATCTATGTACTGTCGAGGCGTTCGGCCCGCTCCAAGTCCAATGTACAACGAAACACAATTTTCATTAACGATCAAGTAACCCGCTAAAACTCAAGTGAATGAAATTCGATCCTTTACAATTCTTCTAACAAGTTCCAATATAATTTAGGCACTTTAATTAACAAGTAGGGTGCAAACATTACAAATATTTCATGATTCAGGTCCTAAACTACCCGGACATAAGCATAATTCGTAGCTACGCACAGACTCTCGTCACCTCGTGCGTACGTAGCCCCGACAATTAGAACAAATAGCAATTTAAAGCACCTAGGAGGTAAATTCCCTCTTAAAAGGTTAGGCAAGAGACTTACCTTGTCTAAAAGCTCACTTTCCGGCCTCAAATTCACCCTAAAACCTCAACTATGTTCCGAACAATCCGAAACTAGACAAATATTGTATAAATTAATCAATATATGCTCATAAGTTAATGATTTAGCTATTAGAGTAATTCCCCAACCCAAATTAGAAGATTCTTAAAATTCACCCCCGGGCCCACGTGTTCGGATTCTGGGAATATTTGAAGAAAGTTGCTACTCATAACCTCACGAATTCAAATATATAATTTTCACTCAATCCCATAACCATTTTCGTGGGTAAATCTCATTTTCATCAAAACCTCGGGTTATTCGTCTAAACTCATAATTTTCACAAAATGTTATGTTAAAATCTACCCATAATCTATGTATTTAACTCACATTGGATAGATATTGTGTACCTCAAATAGCTAGGTGGAAACCCCTCTCCAAAAGCTCTAAAACTCACCCAAGAAAATGAAAGAAATGAGTCAAAACAATGGTCTAAGTCCGTCTTAAACGACCTCACTGCCTTCAGTGATTTCGCTTTTGTGGACGGTCTACCGCATCTGTGGAAGCCAGGTCGCATCTGCGGTCAGGCCTGGCTAGCCTCCAAGCACACCTGCGGTCGCTTCCTCGCAGAAGCGAGTCCGCTTCTGCGGTCTACAAGCCATAGTCCAGGCCGCTTCTGCGGTAGGAATCCCGCACCTGCGCCTTCGCAGATGCAGCCCTTTCCCCGCTTCTACGACCACGAGACAGCCCCTCCCTTGCACTTCTGCAGCCCTGGGATCGCTTCTGCGAGCTCGCATATCTGGCCAAATGCTCGCAGATGTGGGTAAACCAGAACTGGTGCACCAGCAGCCCTTTTGGGCTCTAAATCGATCCGAGCATCGTCCGGATAGCACCCGAGGCCTCGTCCAAACATACCAACAAGTTTGTAAACATAAAACGGAATCGTACCCTCAGAACATGGAAAATAACATTATAACTAAGAATCGCAGCCCAAAACCAATAGGATCAACTTATAAACTTTAAGTTCTTCCAACTTGCTCCGAACGCGCCGAATCATACCTAAAGTACTCGGAATGACACCAAATTTTGCGTGCAAGTCTTAAATCACCATACAGAACTATTCCCAAACTCAAAATCCCAAACTGACCTTGATAACACCAAAACCTACTCGAAACCAAATTTAAAGAACTTTTAAACCTTCAATAAGCCAACTTTCAACCCTAAACGCTTAAACGCTCCTGGGTCATCCAAAACCCGATCTGAACATACTCCCAAGTCCAAAATCATCATCCAAACCTATTGGAACCTTCAAATCCTGGCTCCGAGGTCGGTTACTCAAAATGTTGACCAAAGCCAAACTTAGCCTTTTAAAAGCCAACTATGAAATTAAGCGTTCCGATTTCAACCCGAACCCTTCCAAACCCGAACCAACCGTCCCCGCTAGTCATAAAATAGTAAAAGCACATACATGGAGTATTATTTAGGGGAACGGGGATCTAGAAAGCAAAACAACCAATCGAGTCGTTACATTCTCCACCTCTTAAACAAACGTTCGTCCTCGAACGTGTCTAGAATAATACCTGGAGTGCTGAATCATAACTAGAGTGATGAATATGTGCAGATATCTTCTCCGCATATCCTCCTCATCCTCTCAAGTCGTCTTCTAGACTGGTTGGACCCTCACCTGAACTGTTTCCGTAGAAATCTTCTTGGAACTCAACTGGCGAACCTGCATGTCAACAATGGAAACTGGCTCTTTCTCATAACCTAGGCTCTTATCTATCTGAGCCGTGTTGAATTCTAACATATGCGACATATCGGCATGATACCTCCGGAGAATAGACACGTGGAAAACAGGATAAACTCCCGATAGACTGGGAGGCAAAGCAAGCTCATAAGCAACCTCCCCAACTCGCCTCAATACCTCAAATGGACCTATAAACCTTGGGCTCAACTTGCCCTTCTTCCCGAACCTCATGATTCACTTCATCGGCGAGACCTTAAAGAGAACCTTCTTGCCCACCATAAATGATAAATCATGCTCTTTCTGATCCACGTAACTCTTCTATCTGGACTGTACTGTGCGAAGTCGCTCCTGAATCAACTTTAACTTTTCCAAGGCATCCTTCACTAAATCAGTATCGTATACCTTAGCCTCGTCGGGCTCAAACTATCCGATGGGCGAACGACATTGCCGACCATACAAAGCCTCAAATTGATCTATCTCGATGCTGAACTGATAACTGTTGTTGTAAGAAAACTCGGCCAAAGGCAAGAATCGATCCCATTTCCCCCCGAAGTCAATCACACATCCTCTGAGCATATCCTCCAAGATCTGAACTGTCTGCTCTGACTGACCGTCGGTCTGCGGATGAAAGGTTGTGCTGAGCTCTACCCGGGTCCCCAACTCACTCAATACTTCCCTCCAGAAATGCGAATACACTAAGGGACTCTATCTGATATAATGGAGATAGGCACACCGTGCAACCGAACAATCTCCTGAATGTAGATCTGAGTCAACCTCTCTGAAGAATACGTGGTAACAGCCAGAATGAAGTGTGCTGACTTGGTCAACCTGTCGACAATGACCCTAACCGCATCAAACTTCCGCAAGGTCCGCGGCAATCCAACTCCGAAATCCATGGTAATGCTCTCCCATTTCCACCTAGGTATAACCATCTGCTGGAGTAGGCCACCTGCCCTATGATGCTCATACTTAACCTGCTGGTAATTGAGGCACCTCGTTACATATTCCACTATCTCCTTCTTCATTTACCGCCACCAATAATGTTGCCTCAGGTCATGATACATCTTCGTAGCACCTGAATGAATAGAATACCGAGAACTGTATGCCTCCTCTAGGATCTTATCCCTCAAGCCATCGACATTAAGAACATATAGGCGACCTTGGAGTTGCAGAACACCATCCTCACCGATAGTAACCTTCTTGGCACCACCCTACAGTAGTATCTCTCTGAGAAACAACAAGTGCGGATCATCGAACTGGCGAGCCTTGATCTGCTCGAATAGTGAAGACTGGGCGACAACGCATGCAAGAACTCTGCCGGGCTTTGAAATATCCAACCTCACAAGTCTGTTAGCCATGGACTTAATATCTAAAGCTAGTGGCCTCTCCTCCACTGAAATGAATGCCAAACTACCCATACTCTCCGCTTTCCTGCTCAAGGCATCCGCAACTACATTAGCCTTACCCGGATGATAAAGGATGGTAATATCATAATCTTTTAGTAACTCAAGCCACCTGCACTGCCTCAAATTGAGATCCCTCTGCCTGAATAAATGCTGCAAGTTGCTATGATCGGTGTAAACTTCACAGGACACCCCATAAAGATAATGCCCCCAGATCTTAAGTGCATGAACAATCACAGCCTACTCCAAATCGTGTATAGGATAATTCTTCCTGTGGGGATTCAGATGATGTGAAGCATATGCAATAACTCGTCGCTCTTGCATCAATACACAACCTAAGCCAGCGTCGCAATACACTATATACATCCTTGAACAGGAAGGCAACACTAATATTGGTGCTGAAGTCAATACGGTCTTGAGCTTCTGAAAGCTCGCCTCGCAATCATTGGACCATCTAAATGGAGCACCCTTCTGGGTCAATCTAGTCAAAGGTGTTGTAATAGATGAGAAGCCCTCCACAAATCGACGATAATAACCTGCTAACCCGAGGAAACTCCTAATCTCAGTCGCTGTGGTTGGATGAGGCCAACTCTGAACTGCCTTGAATTTCTTGGGGTCTACTTTAATACCCTCGCCTGATACAACATGCCGTAAGAATGCCACAGAATCCAACCTGAACTCACACCTGGAGAACTTATCATATAGCTTCTGTTTCCTCAAGGTCTCATGCACTACTCTCAAATGCTGTTCATGCTCCTCCATGTTATATGAGTAGATCAAAATGTTATCAATGAAGACAATGATAAATGAATCAATATAAGGCCTGGACACTCTGTTCATCAAATCCATAAACGGCGTTGGGGCATTAGTCAAGCCAAAGGACATCACTAGAAACTCATAATGGCCTTATCTAGTCCAAAAAGCCGTCTTCAGAACATCAAAATTCCGAATCTTCAGCTGATGGTACCCCAATATCAAGTCGATCTTAGAGAACACCCTAGCACCCTACAACTGGTCAAACAAATCATCAATACGCGGCAACGAGTACTTGTGCTTAATGGTAACTTTGTTCAACTGGCGGTAATCAATGCACATCCGCATAGTCCCATCTTTCTACTTCACAAATAACACCGGTGCACTCCAAGGCGACACACTCGGTCTAACGAACCCCTTTGCTAGCAACTCCTCAAGTTGTTCCTTCAACTCTTTCGGAGCCATGCGGTATGGTGGAATAGATATAGGTTGGGTACCTGCAGCCAAATTAATACGAAAATCAATATCACGATCTGTTGGCATGCTTGGGAGATCAGAAGGGAGCACATCGGAGAACTTCCTGACTACGGGCATTGAATCAATCGCCGAAGTCTCTGTAGTAGTATCTCGAACATAAGCTAGATAAGCTAAACAACCCTTCTCGATAATATGTCGAGCCTTCAGAAAGGAAATAACCCGACCAGATGCACTGACATATGAACCCCTCCACTCTAGTCTAGGCAACTCTGGCATTGCCAAGGTAATAGTCTTGGCATGGCAATTAAGGATGGCATGATATGGAGACAACCAATCTATGCCCAGGATGACCTCAAAGTCGGTCATATCAAGCAACAGAAGATCCGCTCTAGTCTCATAACCACAGAACATAACAATTCATGACCGATAGATCTGATCCACAATAATAGAATCACCCACGGGTGTGGACACATAAACAAGAGTACCCAATGACTCACGAGGAACGCCCAAGTAATGATCAAACAAAGATGGAACATATGAATATATAGACCCTGGATCAAATAGTACTAAAACATCCCTACCGCAGTTAGAAATAGTACTTGTAATCACGGCATCTGAGGCCACTACATCTGGTTTGACTGGGAAGGCATAGAATATGGTTAGAGTGCCTCTTCGCTGGCCTCCAACTCTAGGATGGCCCCTACCTACCTGTTCTCTGCCTCTGGGCGGTCGGACGACTGGTGGGTCAACTGGTGCTGGAATCATAGGCTTCTGACCCTGCTGCATAGCCTTTCCCTGATGCCTAGGGTAGAACCTCCGCACATGACTAAGGTCCCCGCACTCGAAACAACCTCTCGGTATGGTGGACTACTGAGCTGAAGTCTGACCCTGATGGCCTGAATACCCACTGGAGGATAGCTGGCTGGCGGTAAGAACTCTCTGTCATAGTGCTGAAATAAGGTCACACTAGAGCACCCCGAGGAGGCGGCGATGCTGGATATGTGGGCCTGCTAGACTGACCCCTGCCCCCAACTAGAGCACCATTGAACTCTCTAGAATATCAAAACCGCTTATCCCTTATCGCCCGCTCTCAGCTCTGCTGACATACACCCTCAATCCTCCGGGCTATCTCCACAACTAGCCCGTAAGAAGTCCCCATCTCCACCTCCCGAGCCATGTTGGCCTGGATACCAGTATAACGACCTGACCGGTCATTTTGAGCTCTAGCACGTTGTTCGACAGTTTGAGACCTTGAGTAGCTTCACTTAAGGTATTATGACTTGTACATGTGGTCAAAATTGAATTTTGGAAAGTTCGGGATTGGTTTGGGAAAGAAAATTCTAATTTCGGAAGCTTTAAGTAGGAAGAACTGGCTAAGGTGTGATTTTGAGTAAACGACCTTAGAATTAGAATTTGAAGGTTCCAATAGGTTCGTATGATGATTTCGGACTTGGACGTATGTTCGGGTTGAGTATCGGATCACCCCGGAGCGTTTCATCGCTTATTATGGAAGGTTGGTATTTTCATTTAAGAAATTCTTAAGTTTGACTTGAAGTGAATTTTAATGTTATCGATTTTTGTTTGGGATTACGAGCCCCTGAATAACTTCGTTATATCATTTATGACGTGTGTGCAAAATTTGGGGTCAATCGGACTTGATTTGATAGGTTTTGGCATCGAATGTAGAAGTTGAAGTTCGAAAGTTTATTAAGCTTAAATTGGGATGCGATTCATAGTTTTGATGTTGTTAGATGTTATTTGAGGCCTCGAGCAGGTTCGTGTCATGTATTGGGACTGGTTGGTGTGGTTTGACGGGGTCCCAGGAGCCTGGCCTCGGGTGTGATTCGGGGTGATTTCGGACCAAGTTTAGTTGAGTTATTGATGCTGATGTCTGGTATCTGGTTTTGTTCTTTGCAAATGCGAATGTGTTCACGCGTTCGTGAAAGGGAAACTAGGTTGGTGAGAATTTTATCCTTCGCGTTCACGACGAGTGAACCGTGTTCGTGAAGGTTCACCTGGTAAAGCATCGGGTACGCGAGATGTGACTCGCGTTCGCGAAAGGCAGCTTTTGAGCTGGAGCTGGTATTTCTTCGCGAACGCGAGGGACTTGTCGCGTTCTTGAAGAAGGTCGCTTGGGCAGCTTATAAGTTAGCAAAAATGGGTTTTGGCTCATTTTATCTCAAATCTTCCATGGGAGCCGAGCTTGGGGCGATGTTGGAGGAGCTTCTTCGTCACCCATCACAAGGTAAGTAATTCCCACATATTAGATGTTAAATATATCGTTTATATATGTATTTAAACATGAAAATTAGTAGAAATTTGGGATTTTGGTAGAAAACCTAGAATTTGGTATTTTTGGATTTTGACCATGAAGTTGGACATGAAATTAGGAATAAATCATATATTTGGGCTCGTGGTGTTATGGATAAAGTTTATCTTCAAATATTTTCGGAATCCGGGCACGTGGTCTCGATGATTGATTTTATCAACTTTTTAAGCGGAGTTGGGATTGTTTAAAAGGATTAATTATGGGCATTAGAATATATTCCGATTGGTTTGCACATTTGTTGAATAGTTTTGTATCGACAAGCATTGGTTTGTGGTGTTTGAGAGGCTTTGGAGCCGGTTATGGAACTTTGGAGCAAGGTAAGTCTCCTGTCTAACCTTGTGAGGGGGAAACTACCCCTAGGTGATATTTATTATTATGTGCAACTAGTTGTGGGTGCTACGTACGCATGAGGTGACAAGAGTCCGTACGTAGCTAAAGCATGTTTATGTACGGGTAGACTTAGGATCTTATCATATAATATTTGAATTTTTTTGAATTCATTATGCTGGCTTATTTAATTGAAGTTATAATTGAAATTTATTTAGAAATAAACATATGTACACTAGGCCAAGCCTTAACACTTTGAGTTTTGGGTGAGTTATTCCAGGAATGGTAAAGATTATATTCATATTAAGATCATGTGCTGTATTGTAAACACGCATCTCGTAATTCAGTAACTTCCTTCCTTTTCTTGTGGAGCAGGCCGAACGCCTCGGTAGTATATAGATGCATCTATGGATCATGCCACACGTCCCTTGGTAGTGTACACGTTATTCTGGATCGGGCCGAACGACCTTGGCAGTATCGTGCGTAAATCGCTAGTAGTCCGAATATTCACGAGTTAATCTTTCCACTGATGCCCGACTTTTTAAATGATATTCCTTATTTATTTGATATTGGTACTTGACATTTATGATATGTTAATATAGAATACAAGATTTAGAAATTCATGCTCTAAAGGAAATATTTGGAAGATTATGTAACTTACAGATTTACTCCATTATTGCCGTATGCTTCATACTTGCTCATGTTTTATTATATTGATTTATTGGACCTTTAGTAAGTGTCGATGTCGACCTCTCTTCACTACTTCTCCAGGGTTAGGCTAGATACTTACTGGGTACGCGTTGATTTACGTACTCATGCTGCACTTCTGCACTAAATGTGCAAGATCTGACAGGTTCATTTGATGATCACCCTAGCGCGTAGGCGCACCTGTTGAGGAGACTTTATGTGAGTTGTATTCCAGGATACGCATCATAGTCTACTGAGTCTCCATTGTACTATTCATTTTATTCTGTCTTATTACATTTGGACAGATGTTGCATTATTATTGTACTCATTAGAAATGTTGCTCATGCACTTGTGATACCGGGTTTTGGGGGTTTCCTTCGGGTTATTCAATGTTGTGTTTCGTGTAAACATTTTCATTTACCTTGTATATTCTATTTTAAACTGTTCAATTAAGAAAAAGTGCGATTTCAAAAATATTAAAAATGATTAATTAAATTGGTCATTGTTGGCTTGCCTAACGGCGACGTTAGGTGCCATTACGACCTATAGTGGATTTTGGGCCGTGCCAACTTGGTATTAGAGTGTTAGGTTCACTTAGGTATCACGAGTCATGAACAAGTCTATTAGAGTCTTGCAGATCGATACAGAGACTTCTGTACTTATCTTCGAGAGGCTATATGACTGTTAGGAGAAATTCCCTTCTTGATTCCTCGTCGTACGGTTTGATTCCTTTGAGGCTTATACCTTTATTTCCTTACTACTCAATCTTAAGCGACGTGGGGCGATTGTTATTAATTGGACGTCGAGTAGTGGTATTGCTACTGCAGACGTGGTGCAGGATATTTTTCTCTGCGTGTTTGGGCAGGCTATTATTGTCGCTTTGCGGAAGGATGTTCAGTCGTTTCAGTTTAATATTTGTACTTCCTATGGTTTTGATGCTATGCACGGATAGCTATGTCATTCATGAGTTGTTATCGCGCCATGTTGGTGTAATGGTAGAGTGATTACGTATTGATCACGTCAGTGAATGGCTCGGAAGGAGGATTTCTCAGTACATGATTTAGAGGTTCAGTATTTAATTCCATCAAAGTAAAGGCAATCAGACGATTGATGTTCAGGTTTTGGTTGATGGAGTAACGAGACTTGGTATCTTCGAGCGTGGTGAAATTTTCATTGTGATGCGGTGTCGTCGTACTTGTTTGAATGCATTATGGTTCGCCGGTGTTATGGTCTTCTTCGACTTTGCCTTCAGAGCAAGGTGTTGTGAAAATATGCCTGAGGAGTGATTGTCAGAGATAGCAGTATGTAGCGGTTCAAAATCGAATTGGTATCTCTAATACTGATGGTTGGAGAGAGAGATTATCTTCGAGGAGGCTTAGAGTTGGTAGAAATTTATTAGTTCGGGAGCTACATGTATGGATTTGATTTGAGGCAACATTTGGGCAGCGAAGTATGAGGAAGGACATGACGGGAGCTGTCTCACAGTAGTTGAATTACTAGTAGGTCAAGTATGAGAAGCGAAGGTCGAGAAATTGCTTAAATGAGATGGTTTGACCGAAGTGGGAGTGGAAGGGTAGCATATGGATTATGTGGTAGGATTATGTGGTAGGATGTCCACCATGGGAGGCATGGTGGGAATGACTAGGTCCACGGATTATAATTTGGAATGATGGTTACTGTGCGGAGAAAGATCAAACATGGCAGAGAAGAGTTTGCTTGAAATGAAGATGGGTGTGAAGATTGGATTATCATTTCAGATGCAATATGACTCTAGTTCAGAGGATATTGTTGAATATTCAGTTGATGTCAATGGGGAAGGAGTAGACTTATACAGCTAGTGGGCGAGAATGGGCTCAGGAGAATTTACCGATTACGTAGTAGTTGTACCCAGTGCATCATCATGTGAGACGTCGGTAAGGAATTCCACAGGTGGGTTATCTCCTGTGAGTAGCTGAGGGGTTGCACGAGGTTGGTGAAGCTTCTACGAAGAATACCACTTGCTACCCGGTGAGAGATTGAGTGTGTGATTGTGATTGATGATTCAGAATGTTCATGAAAATCTTAACAAAGGACTTAGAGAAATTTGGCGGGTTAACGGTATAGGATCATGGTAAATGAGAAAAAGGAATCGTTGTGGGCTCTACATTATGTGATGGTAGCTTAAAGCTAAGTGAGGGAGCCCCACCCTTTACGATTGGATCACATAGTTGTCTGTTTGTGAGGTTTCTAGTTATCGGTGCATTGGTGGATTATTTATGACTAAGGAAGGGAAACATCAAGTCTAATTCGAGTAGAGAGATTGATAAGTGTGTGCTATATTCCGCCCTATCGATTTATGTGTAGGTTTTGGGAAGACTCAGAGTGTATGCTTTGTGGTGTGATGTACAAGGAAAAGAATTCAGCCGGTTGCTTCTTTGAGAGGGTGTTCATGTGATCGCAGAGCATTGAGGTCAGAGTGGGTAACTCTTATCAACGGTCTTCGTGGGTTCAATAATTAAGGTGCAGTGCCTAAGGATTTCGGGTCCGTTGTATGGTTAAGGATCGAGTTTTTGCAGTGGATTACGAACGGGACTTGGAATTTTCTATGTTATCATTGGGTATGCGGTGCAGTATTGGAGTAAGGGAAGAAATAGCTCTGGTTTCACGGAAGGTCTTGCAAAATGGGTGTACCAGTTGGAGATGCTATTGTGCGTTTGCAAAGGGTATGAGATAATTCATGGGTATTGAGATGATGTGGTCTCGCGATTCGGGTAATTCGGGATGAGTGCTATTATTATTTCTAAGACAGGTCAAGAGTACATTGTAAGAAATAGGGTCGGTTAGTAATGGTTAGATATGAATGGTTGTGGTAATGATCATCTCCTTCAACGTATGGAGTTATTCATGTGGTTTGTGGTTGTACGTGCGGGCTCGACAACCACCACAACATGATTTAATTGGGAGGTTATTGACTCTAATGGAATCGTTATGTGTAGATGGATTTTTGGGAGAGTCATGGCAGTTTAGATCACGACTCGAGGTTTGTAATTTTCTGCGATTCGGAATTCAGTGGCGTGTTGCGTTGGTTCTTTTGAAATGAGCTAAGTGAAAGGTTTCTAGCCTATGAAGTGTTTATCCTATTGGTAATTCAGGGATTAATGATGAATTCTTGTACTCTCGTGTAGCGACATGATAGGTGTAGTGAGCGCCATAAGAATTGGAGGTTGAGGATCAAGGTTGCGGTTCAGTGTGGATAAGAATGTCATCAGCTCGGATGAGCCGGGGAGAATTCATATGTTCAAAGTAAGCTGGCATTTTCTTTAGTATCACCTGAGAACGGCGTTCTGTGTAAGAGGATTGTGTATTGATTTGTGGATTCTTGATTTGCTTTATAGAATTTGAACGGTTGGTAGTATGGATGTGCGGACTTGCTACCTAAGCAGAAGGTCGTGGGATGCATGCCCTAAGAAAAAAAATCATATAAGTGTGGCATGTTAGTCATTTGACCGTGCAAGATTAAAACCAAGTATGGAGATTTTGGTAATATCGCAAATGCGAGATGTTTATACCTGAGAAACGTTCTATTCCTTGGGCTGTGGACCGTGCGAGTTTGTTCCGGATTGGACGACTGCTCTTATGTGCCATGGAAAAAGGTTATTGTGGATCCTTTAAAGGTTATTAGCCTAGTATGGTATGATCAGAATCGACTTGGGGTTCGTTGATGGGTCTAAATGTGAATGTGCGCTCTACATTAGGTCGGGTGTGTTCCTTCAGCATAGCGTTGCTTATGGAGGAGTCTTCGGGCATTGGATGTTATTTCAGTCATCAGTTATTCCATGAAAAATCTCTATTGTGCCATGTGTGTTGTGAGACGGCCTGCTTTTTTGCACATGTGTTGAGATCCCGTGTAGCTTGTGATGTTGTATGAGCCAAATGGATCTCGAGATGTATATCATATATCGCAACTTAGTTGTGCTTGGGTTTTTTAGTATATGGCGCTATCCGTCTCCCCAGGGTTGTATTTTCGCACTTGGCGTGCTTGTGGTCGATATTCGTTATTTCGTTAGTATAAGCGTGACAACTTGATGTGTGTTTTCTCCTTAATTGTTATGTGCGGATCGGGTGGCATGCCTCCACGGGTATATATTGTGCAGATCGGGTAGCACGCCGTCATGGGTACGTTGTTTGGATCGGGGTGCACGCCGCAACAACGAGATGTTGAGTACAGTTCCCTATATCTATTCATGTGCATTTTGTTTCTCATTCTCTGAGAAATGCTCGTAACAACTTTTCGGTTGCTTTATTAGTTATGTGGGTTGGGTAGTTCTTTCTAGAGTTCATTTTTCCTTACATATCATATTCAAGTTGTGGCTTGTCGGTGCAATGATGGTGTCATATGAGATCTTGGTCAATGTTTGAGATGGCTTATTGCCTGAGCAACTTGTACTAGGTGAGACGAGATTTTTGGACCTGAAATTGTGCAATCAGATTCATATAAGATACATTAAAGGGAAAATATCACTATTCAGTTCAAAATGAGGTAATAGTTCTTGCCAGGAGGAGAGACTCCATGAATTATTAATTCGGCAGGTGGTTATAAATTTCTACACGTCTATTTCGTTGTGGCAGTATTGCGAGAGTTGGAACAAGATTTATATACGTCATGAGATGTATTGCGGGCATCGGATTTGTAAAATTACAGCTATTGTGGTCGGTTTATGTTATTATGGGCATGTGAATTATGCGGGGCATGGTGTGAATTCAGTAAAAGGTGTTCGATCGTGTTTTGGTACGGTGTGTGGTGATTGGTACGGTGTTTGTATGTTAGAATCGGGTATGGTAGAGAAATTTGGAGGTTAAAATTTGGTTATAGGGCTTATTGACTAAATAAAAAAAGGAGGATCTTCAGACCGGCTCGAGCTATATGCTCAATTGGGTTGTGGTGGCACGGGTAGGATTTTGGACAACTCCGGAGTAGTTCTTAGCACGTTCGAGGATGAACGTATGTTTAAGTGAGGGAGAATGTAACAACCCGACCGGTCGTTTTGAGATCTAGCGTGTCGTTCGACGGTTTGAGGCCTTGAGTAACTTCACTTCAGGTATTATGACTTGTACATGTGGTCGGAATTGAATTTCGGGAATTTAGAAATTGTTTTGGGAAAGAAAATTCTAAATTCGGAAGCTTTAAGTAAGAAAAATTGACTAAGGTGTGAATTTTGAGTAAACGACCTCGGAATCGGGATTTGAAGGTTCCAATAGGTTTGTATGATGATTTTAGACTTGGACGTATGTTCGGATTGAGTATCGGATCACCAGGGAGCGTTTCGACGCTTATTATGGAAGGTTGGTATTTTAAAAGTTTAAGAAATTTTAAGTTTGACTTGAAGTGGATTTTAATGTTATCGATGTCCATTTGGGATTCCATGCCTTGGAATAGCTTTGTTATGTCATTTATGACTTGTGTGCAAAATTTGGGGTCAATCGGACTTGATTTGATAGGTTTCGGCATCGAATGTAGAAGTTGAAGTTCTAAAGTTCATTAAGATTGAATTGGGGTGCGATTTGTAGTTTTGATGTTGTTTGATGTTATTTGAGGACTCGAGCAGGTTCGTGTCATGTATTATGACTGGATGGTGTGGTTGGACGGGGTCCCGGGGGCCTGGCCCCGGGTGTGATTCAGGGTGATTTCGGACCAAGTTTGGCTGAGTTGTTGCTGCTGATGTCTGGTATCTGGTTTTGCTCTTCGCAAACGCGAAGGTGTTCACGCGTTCGCGAAGAAGGATTTGTTGGTTGCTGGCTTTTATGCTACGCGTTCGCGACTGGGGCCTCGCGTTTGCATAAGGTAAGAAGGTGAAGCTACGCATTCGCGATTGGGATATCGCGTTCGCGAAAGGGAAACTGGGTTGGTGAGAATTTTAGCTTTCGCGTTCGCGAAGAGTGAACCGTGTTCGTGAAGATTCACATGGTAAAGCATTGCGTACGCGAGATATGACTCGCGTTCGCGAAAGGTAGTTTTTGAGCTAGAGCTGGTATTGCTTCGCGAACGCGAGGGACTTGCCGCGTTCGCAAAGAAGGCCGCCTGGGCAGTGCAAAGTTAGCAAAAATGGGTTTTGGCTCATTTTATCTCAAATCTTCCATGAGAGCTAAGCTTGGGGTGATTGTGGAGGAGCTTCTTCGTCACCCATCACAAGGTAAGTGATTCCCACCTATTACAAGTTAAATACATGGTTTATATATGGATTTAAACATGAAAATTATTAGAAATTTAGGATTTTGGTAGAAGACTTAGAATTTGGTATTTTGGATTTTGACCACAAAGTTGTACATGGAACTAGGAATAAATCATATATTTGAGTTCGTGGTTCTATGGGTAATGTTTATCTTCAAAAATATTTGAAATCCGGTCATATGGGCCCGCGGGTTGATTTTATCAACTTTTCGAGCAGAGTTGGGAATTATTTAAAAGGATTAATTATGGGTATTAGAATATATTCTGATGGGTTTGCATATTTGTTGAATAGTTTTGTATCAACGGGCATTGGTTTGAGGTGTTAGAGAGGCTTTGGAGCTGGTTATGGAATTTCAGAGCAAGGTAAGTCTCCTGTCTAACCTTGTGAGGGGGAAATTATCCCTAGGTGATATTTATTGTTATGTGCAACTAGTTGTGGGTGCTACATACGCACGAGGTGACGAGAGTCCGTATGTAGCTAAATCATGTTTATGTCCGGGTAGACTTAGGATCTTATCATGTAATAATTGAATTTTTTTGAATTCATTATGCTGGCTTATTTAATTGAAGTTATAATTGAAATTTATTTAGAAATAAACATATGTACACTAGGCCAAGCCTTAACACTTTGAGTTTTGGGCGAGTTATTCCAGGAATGGTAAAGATTATATTCATATTAAGCTCATGTGCTGTATTGTAAACACGCATCTCGTAACTCAGTAACTTCCTTCCTTTCCTTGTGGAGCGGGCCGAACGCCTCGGTAGTATATAGATGCATCTATGGATCGTGCCGCACGTCCCTCGGTAGTGTACACGTTATTCTGGATCGGGTCGAATGACCTCGGTAGTATCGTGCGTAAATCGCTAGTAGTCCAAATATTCACGAGCTAATCTTTCCACTGATGCCTGACTCTTTATATGGTATTCCTTATTTATTTGATATTGGTACTTGACATTTATGAGATGTTAATGTAGAATACGAGATTTATAAATTCATGCTCCAAAGGAAATATTTGGAAGATTATGTAACTTACAGATTTACTCCATTATTGTCGTATGCTTCATACATGCTCATGTTTAATTATATTGATTTATTGGACCTTTAGTAAGTGTCGATATAGACCCCTCGTCTCTACTTCTCAGGGGTTAGGCTAGATACTTACTCGGTACACGTTGATTTACCTACTCATGCTGCACTTCTGCACTAAATGTGCAAGATTTGACAGGTTTATTTGATGATCACCCTAGCGCGTAGGCGCACCTGTTGAGGAGACTTTATGTGAGCTGCATTCCAGGCTACGTATCGCAGTCTACCGAGTCTCCATTGTACTATTCATTTTATTTTATCTTATTACATTTGGACAGATATTGCATTATTATTGTATTCCTTAGAAATTTTGCTCGTGCACTTATGACACCGGGTTTTGGGGGTTTCCTTCGGGTTATTCAGTGTTGTGGTTCGTGTAAAAATTTTCATTTACCTTATAAATTCTATTTTAAACTGTTCAATCAAGGAAAATTATGATTTCAAAAATACTAAAAATGAGTATTTAAATTGGTAAATCACTGTTGGCTTGCCTGACAGCGGCGTTAGGCGCCATCACAACCTATAGTGAGTTTTGGGTCGTGACAACTAGAGTGAAACCCGGTAACAAACCTCCGCACTCTCTCTGCATCGATAGGAAGTATCATAAGTGCATGGCGAGACAACTCAAAGAATCTCGCCTCATAGTCGGTCACCGACATCTGGCCCTGCTGGAGCTGCTCGAACTGAAACCGCAACTCTTCCCTCTGAGAGGTTGAATATATATGTCCAAGAAGAGGCATGTGAACTGATCCCAAGTCACGAGAGGGGAACCAACTGGTCTTCTAAGAAGATAGGGCTGCCACCATCTACGTCCCTTTCCCTCCAGTTGAACGGTAGTAAAATTCACCCCATGTGACTCCAATATCCTCATGTTGTGCAGTCTGTCCTTGCCCCAATCAATAAAATCCTGGGGGTCCTCATGCCGCTCACCCCCAAAGACAGGAGTATGTAACCTAGTCCATCTGTCCAATAGCTTTTGCGGATTACCGTCCGCATCTGGTCTGGGCTCAAGTATAGCTGCTGCAACTGGCGGAGCTCCACCCACAGATAGTGCGCCCGGAGTTTGAAACACGACAACTGCATTCCATGGAGCCTGAGCGGTAGGGGTTTGAGCTCCCCTCCCGCCTGAGATATGGCTGGGTCTGCTGGAAATAAACCAGCCTGAGTCATAGAATCCATGAACCGCAGCATACGACCCATGTCCTCCTGGAATCCCGGTGCAGACATGAAATCTATCGCGGCTGGCTCTACTGCAGGAACCTCGCCCTGCTCCTCAATAATAGGAACCTCTACTGGTTCCACTGGTGGAATAGTTGGAGCAACTCTGGGATATCCTCATCCTCTAATACGGGCTGGAGCCCTCCCTCGACCTCTAGCAAAATGGGGAGCAGCTCTTCTATGGTATGGAAGATCCGTTGCGCACATTCTCACCATCTGTGAGAGAATAAGAGAAAAATACTTAGAACTGCATCGACTGCACGATAGGAGATGAAGAGAGTGTAGTATCCTAACACCCTATAACATCTCGAAGATAAGTACGGACGTCTCCGCACCGATCCGCAAGACTCTATTAGGCCTGCTCATAACTTGTGAGACCTACATGAACCTAGTGCTCTGATACCATGTTGTCACGACCCAATTTCTACTATGGGACGTGATGGCGCCCAACTTTACTGCTAGATAAGCCAACAGTGAATTAAACCACGTTATTACTCTTTTAATAAGTTTTTAAGTAATTAAATTCTATTTAATAGGGGATTAAAGAGTGAAAAGTTCAATAAATGAAATGAAGACAACTGAGTGGCAATCATAGTAATATAAGTGCTCCAAAACCATAAAGTCGACTAGTGTGTATGCCAAAACCAGGTGTCACAAGTGTATGAGCAACTAGTAGAATATACAAAACTCTAATTACTGTCCGAAATAAAGTAGACAAAATATAAATATAAAAGAAAGACTCCAGGGGCCGCAGAACGGCTCAGGAAGCAGCTCACCACTATGCCTCGGGATATCTCGGATGCGCGCCGGTAGGACTGCCTGATGCACCTGCCTCAGATCCTGCACGATTAGTGCAAAAGTGTAGCTTGAGTATATAAACAACATATACCCAGTAAGAATCAAGTCTAACCTCGAAGAAGTAGTGATGAGGAGTCGACATCGACACTTACTATGGGCTAATAGTAAAGAAATACAAAATTCTAAATGAGCATGGGTTATGTAACTGATAATAATAAATCAATAACAAACAGAAAGTAAATAATCCTTTCACACATGGTAAGTTCCAAATAAATTTATATCTTTATATAATTTTGCCTCTCAAGCCAGGGAAGGATATCAAATATATGATTACACTTCGAGTGTTATCATGCACGATTATGCCGAGGTCGTACGACCCGATCCAGAATAATGTGTGCACTGCCGAGGGTCGAGCAGTACAAATCATAGATACATCTATCTACTGCCGAGGTATTCGGCTCACTCCACAAGAAGAGAGGATACTTTCTAAACAACCGGTTTAAGAGCTAATACAAGGCCAACGTACAACGAAACACAGTTTTCATTAACGATCAAGTAACCCACCAAAACTAATGTGAGTGAAATTCGGTCCTTTACAATTCCTCTAAAAAGTTCCAATATAATTTAAGAACTTTAATTAACAAATAGTGTGCAAACATTTCAAATATTTCATGATTCTGGTCCTAAACTACCCGGACATAAGCATAATTAGTAGCTACGCACGGACTCTCGTCACCTCGTGCGTACGTAGCCCCTACAATTAAAACAAATAGAAATTTAAATCACCTATGGGGTAAATTCCCTCTTACAAGCTTAGGTGAGAGACTTACCTTGTCTCAAAGCTCGCTTTCCGGCCTCAAATTCACACTAAAACCTCAACTCGGTGCCGAACAATCCGAGACTAGGCAAATGTTGTATAAATTAATCAATATACGCTCATAAGTTAATGATTTAGCTATTAGAGTAATTCCCCAATCCAAATTGAAAGATTCTTAAAATTCACCCCGGAAAGCTTTGAAGAAAGTTGTTACCCATAACCTCACAAACTCAAATATATAATTTTCACTCAATCCCATAACCATTATCATGGGTAAATCCCATTTTCATAAAAACCTAGGGTTATTCGTATAAACTCATAATTTTCACAAATTTTCATGTTAAAATATACTCATAATCTATGTATTTAACTCACATTGGATAGGTATTACTTACCTCA
>AWOL01S0100369.1:11653-48461 GCA_000715115.1 Nicotiana otophora
CTTAAACTCTCGGTCCAAACCTCTCTTCTTCGCGAACGCGACAGGTCCCTCGCGTTCACGAAGCACAACTCGACTGCCCACAAATTTAACCCTTCGCGAACGCGACCGTGGCTTCGCGAACGCGAAGCTTTACAAATCTTACCCTTCGCGAACGCGACCACGGCTTCGCGAACGCTAAGCTTTGCCAGCTTAGACCTTCGCGAACGCGACCACCACCTCGCGAACCCGTAGAACAAGGACCTGGGATCCCCAATAGCCTCACTCCTCTTCGCGAACGTGACACCACTCACGCGTTCGCGATGCACACACAGACCATACCTTCGCGTTCGCATCCTCCCCTTCACGACCGCGAAGAACAAAACCTCACACTCAGAAAACACTCTTCGCGAATGCGAGGGCACACTCGCGAATGCGAAAGAGAAAATAAAAAAAATGCAGCAGCAGATATCAACAATCTCACCAAGGCCAAAAATAATCCGTTAACCTCCCGGAACTCACCTGAGCCCCCCGGGACCTCAACCAAACATACCATCAAGTCCTAAAACACTATACGCACCTAGTCGAACCCTCAAATCACCTCAAATAATGCTAAAACCATGAATTACACCCAATTCAAACCTAATAAACTTTGAAATTTCAAGTTTTTACAAATGACTCCGAAACTTATCAAATCACTTCCGATTGACCTCAAATTTTTCACACAAGTCATAAATGACATAATAGACCTATTAAAATTTTCAGAATCAAATTTTGATCCCGATATCAAAAAATCAACCCCCCGGTCAAACTTTCCAAAAATTCAACTTTTGGCATTTCAAGCCTAATTCCTCTACGGACCTCCAAATAATTTTTCGGACACGCTCCTAAGTCCAAAATTACCATACGGAGCTATTGGATTTATCAAAATTCAAATCCGAGGCCGTTTATACATAGGTCCACATCCGGTCAACTTTTCTAACTTAAATTTTCAATTATGAGACTAAGTGTCTTATTTCATTCCGAATTCCTTCCAGACCCGAACCAACTAACCCGATAAGTCATAAATCAATTGTAAAGCATAATTTGAGCAGTAAATGGGGGAATGAGACTGTAATACTCAAAACGACCGGCCAAATCGTTACATTATCTTTCCCGTAATTGTCTATCCTTAAATGAAATTATTATTATCTTTTACGTAATTGTTTATCCTTAATTGAATTTGTTGTATCTCTTCCGTAATTGCTCAACCCTAAATGAAGTTTTGTTACCCCTTTTCATTGTTGACTTATCCTTATTGGGAATCATTGATTCATGTTATCTCTCTTATCATCGAATTGTACTTTTGTGGAATCATTGCTACACATCATCTCTTCCTTGTTGAGATCTTATTGTTGAGACCATTATTCCCTGTTATGTCTTTCTTTGTGAGATCGTTCCACCATTTTTTTGTGTTATGAAGTTCCTGAGTTGATTACTTGTCATATTCTCGTGTTATTGTGTTGTTGTTGTTGTATTCAGTGTTATTGAGCCGGGGGCTATGCATGGTTGTGATATTAAAATTATTTTCGAGAAAATGTTGTGGCATATGAGCACATATCGTGAAAGTCATTTTATTGAGTTGTTATGTTTTGGCACACGTGTTATTATTAAGAGGATTGTTCGGGTGTTTGCACGAGGTTTCTGCCGTACTGTTGTTGTGGTGTTTGCACGAAGTTTCTGTCGTGCTGTTGTTATTGATACGCATGCGGTGATATAAGGTATGGGTGTTGAAACGGATGCGGTGAGATAAGGTGAGCTTGATACACTTGGCTAGTAGGGGAACTACTAGAAGCCATGTGGTGTGATAAGGTGAGCTAAAACGCGGGGTGCTATTTTGGTAAAAATAATTTTCAAAACTAAATGTAAAGGCTCCCACTATGATATAAGGAAAGATTGTGATTCATTTTGTGATTTGAGACTACGAGGTGGTACCTCGGTAGTGACTCTTGTTGATATTTTTCCATTCTTTTGTACTTGTCTTTGATTGTCATTTTTCCTTAGCATACTATTAACTGTCCTTCTCCGTGTTGCACTATTTGCTTAGTTTTGTGTAGCTAATCTTGTACTATTTGTTGTTTCAATTTTATTATTGTCTTTATTACACTATGCACTTTGTGGTAATCGTTTCTTATTTGCTATTCACTGTCGCTACTCTTACCTATTGACTTGAATTTTGGTAGGACACTTGCACAAGAATACACATAATTTAATCACCCATATCAGTTTAGGAAGATGAATCCTGATATTATTGAATATTTACATGTACTCTCGTTTACTTGCCTTCTGTGTGAGAGTTGTCTATCGACACGTGAGTTATCCGTACAGTCATGAGTCACTATTATTGTTGGCACGTGAATGGTCCATGCAGATATTAGATATTGTCATTCCTTGGGCAGTGTTATTATGAATTTTAATGTGGGCACAAGATGCCAAGTTATTAGGGTTCACGAATTAGGACCCGTGATTTGTGATTTTGAGGTTTGGTACCTCGTGAAAATTCTTGGATAAAACTGGTGTGAAAGCGGTTGTTCCTACTGAGTTGTCACTTGTCTTCCTTTATTTTGTTTCACCGGATTTGAACTGTGTTCAGCTTACTCTACAATGTTATTACCTGTTGTATCTCGTTGCTAACTGTTGATTTTAGTCCCCATTATAAACATTGTATTATTATTGTCATCATGCCTAGCTTTATACTCATTATTGTTCCTCGTTAGTTCTACATTTATACTTGTCCAGGTTGTTTAGTCCAGTGGGTGTCTTGACTGTTCCTCATCACTACTCTACCGAGGTTAGTCTTGATACTTAGTGAGTACGGTTGTGGTGTACTCATACTACGCTTATACACATTTTCGTGCAGATCCAAGTGCCTCGAATATTGTTGATTATTAGCTAGCTGGTCGAGCATTGCTGTGGAGACTCAAAGTAAACCTGCCGTCGTGTTCGCAGGCCTCAGAGTCACCTTCTGATATTGTACTTGTACTGTTTAATTTCTATTCCGAACAATTGTATTTAGGGATTCTTCTAGTAAACCCAGTAAAGCTTATGACTTGTACTACCATTTTGAGATTGTAAGTTGTGTATAAAGATTTCTATTTCATATTTATCAGTTGATGGTTGAATTCTTATATTAATTCAGTGAGTGTTAGGCTTATCTAGTCTTAGAGACTAGGTGTTGTCATGACATCCTATGGAGGGAAATTGGGGTCGTGACACCGGTGTTGGTCCCAGCAGCGCGTAGGGAGATTTGATAGGATCGACTTGCTGAGGAGACTTGAGGTAGAGATGATGGCGTTCGCACTCCCTGAAGTCCCCTTTCTATTATGTCTTTACTATTTATTTTGTTTCAAACAATTGTATTTCGTTCATACCATTCCTTGTAGAATTTTAGTTGCTCATGTACTAGTGACACAGGATATCTGGAATTAGTCTAGACCGTGTTATATTATGAATTTATCTTATGTACTTAAGTTTTGCCAATCGTTAATTGTTATTATTATTCTATTTTAAATTGTAAAAATGATTAACGGATTATCTAACGTTGGCTTGCCTAGCAAGTAGATGTAGGCGCCATCATGGCCCCATGTGTAACACTGCAGACTTTAGACAGAGTCCCACATCGATAAAATACAAGAAGAATACTAGGTATATATAAGTTAACAAGCCTTAGACCCTAGTGACACATTTTAAACCCGTGAGGGCCTAGGCCCAGTACGGACAATATTACTAGCGGGTTGGACTGTTAAAGATGGTGTCAAAGCCACTCTTGTGTCAGCCTTATCGATGATGGGTCAGAGTTCTACTGAGTTTAGGCAAATCCCGGTTAGGCGGGACAAACCTCAGTGCTGAGTCTAGGTGAATCCCATGCGGTGGGAAAAACCTCATCGAGGATGCTGAGTCCATAAAAAGGGGTGTATGTAACATCCCAGACTTTTGACAGAGTCCCACATCGATAAAATACAAGAGGGATACTTGGTATATAAGTTAACAAGCCTTAGACCCTAGTGACGGTCTAGGCCCAGAGTGGACAATATCACTAGCGGGCTGGGCTGTTACACCATGGTTGGAATTTCGGATCATGACAAGTTGGTATCAGAGCATTAGGTTGCCCAAGTCTCACGAGTCATGAGCAGGCTTAGTAGAGTCTAGATAATCGGTACGGAGACGTCTGTACTTATCTTCTAGAGGTTATAGGGCTTTAGGCAATTTCACTTCTCGCTAGTCAAAGATAGTATAGTTTAATTATCATTTCCACATAGATTAGATTTAACCAGTGTTCGAATAATCTTTAGTTAATTGCTATCCAAAAAAGTGTCACTTGATTGAAATGATTATCAACTACTATTAACTACAAAAATTAAATCAACTATCAATTAATCACGGAAAACAAGAGTTGAGTAACACAGAAATATCAATGAGAGAAATAAGAGTAATTGACTAGGCATTTGCATGATAATTAATCAGTATCCAATTCTTGAATTAGTTCACTCTATAATATTGTTGATTCTCACAAATTCACCACATAATTAGATTATACTCGAAGTTAAGGTTCCTCTTCTGATTAGACGTTAATTTCTGAAAATAATCCAATTGAAGCACGATGAACAATTGCAATGAATATAATGATGGTTTTAGTCTAAAGGGTAAATTCTCATGAATATTTTCCTATTTTCTAGTTCGATTGATAATTCAAGAGGCTCTTTCGATTAACTAGTTGAATCACGAATTTAAACTAGAGCGTAAGATGTAAAGAAATTCAATATAAAGATCATCTTTCGATTAATCAAAATAATGAATAACTTCACAATTCAATTCAAAACTCCATCAATTAATCCAAGCAATTGTCACAAACTGAACCCCTAATAAATTTATCAATACATCATATTTGTCAACACCCTAAGAGAAAACTACTCCATAGCGATGGAAAAAGTCATCTAAAAAGGGTTTACAGACATAGAAAACATCAACATTAATGATTCGATATAAACTCTCATATTACACTGATTATTAGTTGAAATCTTGTGTCTTCTTGCCTTAGTTGCTTCCCAAATCTTTCATAGGTAAAAAGTCCTCTCAAAATCGTATTTTTGGTATATTTATACCATGTAGAAACGGGTCTGGATGGAACTACCCTTCAAGCCGAAATAGGAAATTATTCTAAGGAAAGTGCACAGACGCGTCGCTCCATGTGCCGTGCCAGTGGCAATCTTCAGAGGGCTTGTTCTGACGGCATTTCTCCAACTGCATTGCCGTGCTGCGCTACGCGGTGCCCCAAGTGGTGGGGTAGTGCAATTTTCTCAGAGTAAATTTTTCTTTCACGTTTTGATATCCAGACTTGGTCCTTGACCCCCGAACGCGATCCCAGTTTAATTCCTTAAGCTTTTACTCGGATTTCAAAGCTCCAAATAGTTCGATTTAGCTCCAAATTATCTTTTTAATTCGGAATAATTTTCTGCAAGGCATAAAATACGTAATAAGTGCAAATCACCATCATTTAAGCTCAAACACAAGTAATATGCAGTAATTATAGTGCAAAATATGACTAAAATACGGGTTTATAGCCTATCACTAGTTCCTAATTAACGTCCAATTTGCCAAAAAAAAAAATCAAATGACTGTTATAATAGCATGAGCACACAAGAGTCATTGGATGCCTTTAACTAAAATTAACTTATTGAATTAAGATTCTCTACCACAGTTATATCAACATATATGAAAATGGATAAAACTAAGCAAGAATATAATACTATTTAGGTATTTTTTGTGATATATAGACACATATGTAAATGGGTAGAAAGCAAACAGAATATTTTGATTTAGACAATTTATATGAACCGTGAACAAGAGCAGATTTATAGAACAAAAGGGTAATTAATATTTTATAATAGTTTTAAGTTTAACTAAGATCCTTTCAAACGTGGATGTGGTAGAAATAATTTTAAAAAGAGATTCAGGATTAAGGCTGCAAATTTCCTTAAAAGCTAGCGAAAAGTATTGCTAGTCTTTTCATACAACGTTAAAAAACTCATCGTCAATATTCATGACAGAGGCTCTAATATTATTTTCAATTTTCAGTAGTCTAACACATATTACTATTGACTACTCCTCAATATTTTTCCTTCCCGCCTTTTATCATTTTTGGGTCTTTTTTTCCGTTTGAGATGAACACGACAACTTCTCAAGCCTTTGGTTCGCTTAGTCCTTACTTGCAAATAATAAAAATGGTCAATAGCTTGTTCACAAATATATGAATTCTTCTGAAATTTTCATCTTTCACATATTGATCAATGAGACATGAGATAATTTTTTTCTAGACTTTTTTCTTGTCAAATCTGTTTGATTTCTTCTGTCGCTTCTTCATCAGAATTATTTCTTCCAATTATACGTTATATGTTATACAAGAGTCAGCTTTCGTCCCATCACTATAATTGCTAAGAATTTTTAACTCATTCTTCTCCATGAACACACCATATACTGAGTTTCTTTGATTCAGAGTTACCATGCTAACCATTTACATAATAATTAAAAGAAGATATTATAATTTTTTTAATAGAAGTTACATCTAGAAATTACAGCAACAACAGTTAGTTCAGGCTACAGAGGAGACGGAAAAATACAAATTCAAGTATTGTAATATGAAGACGTGAAAATTTTAACTTGATCACATGCTTACACATCTCCAAATCATAACCATTTTAATTGTAAGCGACGATTCAAAAACTAATCAAGGTGCAAATATAATAAATCAACGGGGAAAACAAAATCAAGGAACTTACAACAAGACTTTGCCAGAGATAAATATCGGATAGGAATCAGAATGGGGAATAGATAACAAATTTTGGGGAAAACTATGAATAACAGAGACTAATTCAAAAACATAAAGAATTGACTGAAAGAGAGTTCACATCTCATACCTGTTGCTTTAATAGAGAAGAATGTTGATTGGCAGAAAATTTCCATGGGGTTGTGATTTTTAAAGAGAAAAAAATTCTTGGAGACAATAATCCTTGGACGAAGCTTTCTTCACAACTGGCGTATTTGGCCGACGCTGCGTCTGCTTAATGAGAAGAGAGCTTATTGTAGTTTTTTTAAAATATATTAAAAGAGGGGTAATTTTGTACTCCTATAATTTTATAAGATGGAGGGTAATTTAGTAATTTAATTTTTACTTAAAGAGTTTCATATTGTAGATAAAAGATACTTTTACATTGCTATAAACATTTCTTTCCCAATTACATCGCAAGGCTTTAATAAGGCAACCAAATTTCTTCCGAGCTCCAAAGCCAGCCCATCGAGAATGGACTTTCAGTTTTCATTCCGTAAATTTTTTTACCGGCGTCCTATTTGGTCGTCCCATTTAATTAATACTCATTTATTAAAAAAAAAATTAATTAGTATTCAAAGTATAGACAACTTGAGACCTTTCCTTTTCTTCTTCTCCCCCTCCTCCTCCTCCTTCTCCTCCTTCTTCTTCTTCATCTTCTTCTTCATCTTTTGCATCTCCTCCTCCTCCTCCTCCTCCTCCTTTTTCTTCTTCTTCTTTTTCTTTCTTTGTGAAATTAAAACAAAGATGATGGTACATTTACATGATGTTTCTGAGCAGATTTAAGGTAATTTATGGTATTTTACACTAGTAAACTGATGTGGCACTCCTCTTTTTGTTACTGCTTAGGGTTTCTTCTTCTTCTTCTTCTTCTTCTTAGCTGCAAAATGAATTTGTTAGATTTTTTATTAGCTTGACGAATTGATGATTGGAGTTTGTTCTTTAAGATATTTAAAAGTTATATTTTAAATTTTGAGCTTATTTGGAGTAGATTTGGTGGGTGAATCGTGTGTTGGATTATTGAAATTTGAAAAACAAGTTTCTGTTTATGGACATATTGTACTTCAGACTAAGAGCCCGTTTGGATTAGCTGGAAAAATGACTTTTAAGCATAAGTGCTTAAAAGCATTTTTAAAGTGTTGGAGCTGGTTTTATAAATAAGCAGTTATTTGTTTGGATTCGCCCCGTTGGATTATTGCAGTAATTAGTGGCTAGAAAGTGTTACTATCACAATGATGTTTATATGTATGGAAACTCAATATCACACACTATATTAGGCTCCTCCTACTCTATATATAACATTTAAATAAGCTTATAATTATTTATATTTATTTTGTTTCTTACAAAATGTGATACATCACATGAAATGTAAATTAACTTCCTAAATCACTTCATGAAGTTCTTTTGCTCAACTTTTAGAGATTTCTGTCTCCAAGTTAAAATATTAAAGAAAAAAGAAGAAAAAAATTTCACTGACACAAAATAGATTGACAAAAATAAATTCTAAAAGAGAACTTGAATTAGATCCTTAAGAAGAAAAATAAAGCTGAACAGTTGAACGCAGATATGGAGGCAGAGGTAAAGAAAATGTGGAAGAAAGAAAGAAGTGAAAAGAAACTTCTGAATTAGAGCTTTGTTTTGAAGGTTATTTTTGGAATTATAAAAATTTACAAGGAATAGAAAAGTAATATACTTGGTCAAACATAGAGAGCATATAAGTCAAAAAAGAATAAATTGGGGTTGTCTTGCCGCAGCTTTTGGCTTTTTTTAAACACTTTTTAATTTGTCAAACACTAAAAAAAAAGTTAAAAGAGCTTAAAAGTTGGTTTGACTAATTTAAAAGTCAATCCAAACAACCTCAAAAAGATTTTAAATGCATGTAAAAATTAGCTGCACTTTAGACCAATTAAGTCTTAAGGGTATCTTGAAGTGTAATTTTTGTATTTCACACTAAAAAGGTCAAGTGCATGCAAAAATTAGATTCACTTCAGATTAAAATAATCTTAAGTGCATCTTAAATTGGCAAGTTCAAACGCAATTTTTTGAACTTCAGACCTGCCAAGTTTAAAGTTGATCTTAGAGCAAATAAACTTTTTAAATTTTGTGTAATACGGGAATAACTTCAATATTGACCCTAAAACTGGGTAAATATGTAAATGCCCCTTTCATTTCGCTATATTAAAGGGGTGAATGACATAGTTACCCATAAAAATAAAACTATTTACCCTTATCTACTCATTTAATTTTCTACCCATCAAACTAATTACATTTCCTGCCCATAGTAGTTTTTATGGGGAATTTTCTCTTTTCTCTCCAATTCTTTTTTATTTATATGCTTCTTTTCTTTTTTCCTTTTTTTCTTTCTTTTCTCCTTTTCTTTTTTCTCGTTTTCTTCTTTTTTTCTTTTTTCTCTTTTATTTATTTATTTTTTTTCAAATCGTATTATTGTTATTTTTACCATAACTTATTTCACACTCAAATTTGACTCCTTTTTTATTTATTTTATTTAATTCTTATTCCTTCTCTAATTCCACGTGATTGCCATGCAAACCTTGATCTCCTTCCCTACAAATATCAATACACACTCTACCATTAGCAGTAACACAATCAGTTATTGTGGTGACCCAAAATATCATCTTTATATTTAATAATTAATCATGTGTTCTAAGACCTCGAAAAGTACTATTTATCATTACTCAACTTGCGTGCGCAATCCGTAACATTTTTCAGAAAACATTTATGCGAAAAAATGAATTAAAATGTTAATTAGAACTTTAAAACTCAACTGAGTTGACCTTGGTCAACATTTTTAGCAAACGGACTCGGATCAATATTTTGACAGTTTTGGTATGTCCGTATCGTAATTTGGGATTTGGGCGTATGCTCGGAATCAAATTCCAAGGTCCTTAGCCCGGGATATGAAATTTTGAAGAAAAATTAAAAGTTTAAATTTAAATAGTGACCGGATGTCGAATTATATACAAACAACCCCAGAATAGAATTTTGATGATTCCAATAGCTCCGTATGGTAATTTTGAACTTAGGAGTGTGATCGAATTTTTTTTTTTGGAAGTCCGTAGTGAAATTAGGCTTGAAATGGCTAAAATAGGAATTTAAGTTTGGAAGTTTGACCGAGGAGTTGACTTTTTGATATCGGGGTCGGAATCCAGTTCTAAAAATTTTAACAGCTCTGTTATATAATTTATGACTTGTGTATAAAATTTGAGGTCAATCGGACTTGATTTGATAGGTTTCGATATCGAATGTAGAAGTTAGAAATTCTTAAGATTTATTAGGCTTGAATCTATGTGTGATTCGTGTTTTTAGTTTTGTTGGATTTGATTTAAAGACTCGACTAAGTTCGTATGATGATTTATGACTTGTTAGTATTTTCGGACGGGGTCCCGAGTACCCCGAGTGCGATCCGGATCGAAATCGGATCAATTTTTGGACTTAGGCAAATTCTGAAATTTGCAGCTTCTAGTGTCATCGCACCTGCGGTCTGGAGGGACTGACCGCAGGTGCGGACTCGCATAAGAGAGTTGTGGCTTGCAGAAGCGGACGAAGGACAGCCCAGTTGGAGCCGCAAATGCGGCTCATGTTGCGCAGAAACGAGAGGAAGGGCGCAGGTGCGGGCAGGTCCGTTGGTGCGATGGAATTTCCGCACCTGCGAAGGCGCAGATGCGGTCCAAAGCTCGTAGAAGCGAAGGCAGCTGGGCTGAGCAATTTCCGCAGATGCGGTATTTCACCGCAGATGCGGGACCGTAGGTGCGAGAATTTTGTCCGCATGTGCGAAAGCACTGACTAGATTACAAAAACACAGGGGTTCCAATATTTTTGTCATTTGGACATTTCAACACGGTTCTGGACGATTTTTCAGAGAGAATTCACGGGAAAACTTGAGGTAAGTCACATGTGATCATTGTTAGTCAATTATATTGGATTATCATTGAATATTTCGAATAGATTACATGTGTTTTGAGGTGAAATTAAAGGATTTTGGCCTAGGAATTTCAAAATGAGAATTTGAGATTTGGAGGTCAAGTTGATGTCGGATTTTTGTAAAAATGGTATGGTTAGACTCGTAGTTGAATGAGCGTTCATATTTCGTAACTTTCGCCGGATTCTGAGACGTGGGCCCCACGGGCCATTTTTGAGTTAATTTCGGATTTTATTGAAAAATATAGTATTTTCTTATAGAATTGATTCTATAATTTTTGTTGATTGTATCGAATTAATTATGACTATATACGAGTCGATCGGAATCGGAAAATCGAGAAAAAAGCATACTACTTGGTTAAATTGGAGCAAGTCGAGGTAAGTGACTTGTCTAACCTTGTGTGGGAGAAATTTTCCCTAGAATTGATATTAATGTGATTATTGAAATGTGTTGAAAGTCGTGTACACGAGGTGATGAGTGTGTACACAGGCTAAATATGAAAGATTATATTTTTAAAGTGTGTAGATCATTGTTGCGTATTTATTAAATTATTTTATCTTGTTATATTCTTTATCATTGATATGAGATATATACCTTAAATTTGTTTGACATTTTCCTGCTAATTGTTTTACTTGTTTAGTTGAAACTTGATTTCTTTTATTCTGTGCATTATTTGAAATTAATTTTTTTAAGATTAAATATTATTAATATAAAGTATTTGACATTTTTAAATTTGGTATTGAAGCAACGTATTAAAGATTTTGAAATATTATTTTGCTAAATTATTTATTTCTGAATATTTTTGTAAGATTTTTGTACTCAATGTGATGAAGCCGTGAGCTCTTTATTATGTAAAAATATTATTGATGATTTATGTTGGCATGAGCCGTGAGCTCTTTATTGTGAAAAAATATTATTGATGATTTATGTTGGCATGAGCCGTGATCTCTTTATTGTGGAAAAATATTGTTGTTGATTTACTTTGGCAAATTAAAATATTTGGGCATTTGTGGTGCAAATTGTGATATGTTGTGATATTGATACGCATGCGGTGGTATAAGGTCTGGGTATTGAAATGCATGCGGTGAGATAAGGGTGACTTGATACGCGTGGCTAGTAGGGGGAACTACTAGAAGTCATGCGGTGTGATAGGGATGGCTAAAACGCGGGATGCTATTTCGGAAAAAATATTTTCTTTAAAATAAATTGTGAAGGCTCCCGCGGTGAGATAAGCAAATGAGATATTGTGAATTTGTTTATGATTTGGGACTACGAGGCGGTACCTCGAAGTGCTTTTGTTGATATTGATTTATGGCCGCAGTTGCCTTGATTATTTGTTGTGATTTTCTTGAAGTTGAAAGAAAATTCGGTTTTGTTTCCACGAGATATTATTTGAAATTTTGTTTTGTTTCCACGAGATATTATTTGCCATTATTTTGCTTAATTAAATGGTGACACACTGCTTGATTCATTTTCAATGTCATTTTTTTTTTACTATATTGTTAAATATTTTACCATGCCATTATTAAATTCCAGTATGGCCCCACCTGACCTCGTCACTACTCTACCGAGGTTAGGCTTGGCACTTACTGGGTACCGTTGTGGTGTACTCATACTACGCTTCTGCACATCTTTTTGTGCAGATACAGGTACATTTTACCAGCCTAGACGTCAGTGAGTTACCTGCGCACAGAGACTTTGAGGTATATCTGTCAACGTCCGCAGACTCTGGAGTCCCCTTCTATCATTTTTATGTTGCTTCCTTATTTTTCTTTAGACCTTGATATATAGAGACATTGAGAATAAATTCTTAGAAGCTTGTGACTTATTTCTACCGGGTTTAGGGAGTTGAAATTGTTTGAATTGTAGTTTATTTATTTCATATATTTATTATTATTCCACATTGATAGGCTTACCTAGTCTTAAAAACTAGGTGTCATCACGACATCCTACAGAGGGAATTTGGAAGTTATGGCGAAAGAAAACATAATCTACGGCCACCAAATCTCCATATATACTAGTTAGAATAGATATGATAATAAAATATAGAAAAATACAATAAAAATATAAGTAGGAAAAAAGACTTCTAGTACCATATGATACCAATATGGTATACATGTATACTAACAAAGTATATGATTGCTCTAGAATATCTCTACAACTATCTGCGACTATAGTACTGTACCAAAATATTAAAGGATGCAATAAAAGTATGAGAAAATTACATGCTCGCATTGCAAGCTAAATATTCGCAAAGCAACTTGCTCATTCTGTATACTAACATGGTATATAGTTGTATGGGGTCATTCCAACAATTGTCTATAACTATAAAAACTATTACATAATACACATAATCTATGTCCATCGGCACAAAAAAATTTCAGCACTACAAATCATGTTCATATAAAAAATTTCAGAATAGAATTCACTTAAAAATGCAGCTAAAACAACCAAAAAAATGTTCAAACTACCATATGATACCAATATGGCATATAACTATACCAATATGGTATACAGTTTTACTGGTTAATTTCCGGCAACTATATGACTATACTACTATTACATAACACACATGCATAAAGAGAAAAGTTAAAAAAATAGTATACCACATATTAATATAATGGAGTAAAGTATTTCAAGATATTGCACTATGTTACTATTATTAAAAAAAATTAAATAGTGTACCAATTAAATGCAGCTAATACAACTAAAAAATGATTTAACTAACATATGATACCAATATTGTATATAGCTATACTAATAAGGTATATAGTTGTACGGGGTCGTTCCAACAACTATATATAAATATAAAAACTATTACATAATACACAAAATCTATGTCCATAGGTACAAGAAAATCCAACACAGCAAAACATGATCATATAAATCATTTCAGAATAGAATTCACTTCAAAATGCAGCTAAAACAACCAAAAAAATATTCCAACTACCATATGATACCAATATGACATATAATTATACCAATAGGGTATACAATTCTACTAATTAATTTCAGGCAGCATATGACTATACTACTATTACATAATACACATGCATAAAGAGAAAAAGAATCAAAAAATAGTGTACCCATATTAATATAACAATGTATTTCAAGATATTGTACTATAATACTATTATATAAACAAACACATAAAGAAAAAATCAAAATGATTACAGAATATACATGCCTAAAGGAAAATTAAAAAAATTTAAGATATTGTGACATTCTACTATTACTACCCTCTCCCTTTGCTTTGCATCTTTATTATGAATTCCATGGTATTGCTATTTTTTTTTTTTTTTATTATTATTATTATTATTTTTTTAAGCCGAGGGTCTTTCGGAAACAGCCTCTCTACTCCTTCGGGGTAGGGGTAAGGTCTGCGTACATACTACCCTCCCCAGCCCCCATTAATGGGATTCTACTGGGTTGTTGTTGTTGTTGTTGTTGTTGACATTCTACTATTACTAAAGAAAAATTAAATAGTGTACCAATTAAATGTAGCTAATGCAACCAAAAAATGTTCCAACTTACATATGATACCAGTATAGTATATAACTATACCAACATGGTATACAATTGTACGCAAAGAGTTTAATTTATTAAACTGAAATAATATTAGTTGTCAATAAAAATTTCAAAAAACTCTAAAAGGACCTAATTGTAAGAGTATACCGTTACATTATATAGTACACTATAATAGTATATCATCGGAATGAGTTGTATACCAAAATGGTATATAGTATATCATTTTGGTATACAGTACAAATATTTCTTCGCCAATTCAATGCAATAAATTATACACTATTGAATTAACCAAAATGGTATATAATATTTTATTTTTGTATATAAAGTATTGGTTAATTCCTTCAAAAAAAATTAGTAGTATACTGTTTTAATTTTTAGTTAACCTTTTACTCTTTAATTAATTATTGTACACTAATACAGCATACAATATACCATTTTAGTATACAATACAAATATATCTTCTTTGCTACACATAGTAAGCTGCTATGTGTAGTCTAAGAATATAATAAAATGTAAATGAAAATGTTTCATATTTGAAAATGTAGACAACAATTGGATAAAAATTAGGACATCCTTTTGAAATTATGGCATGCACAACTGGGAGGGGGTGTACATGGACCGGGTTGGTTTGGTTTTAGTAAAACCCGAACCAAACCATTTATATCGATTTGGATTGGTCCGGTTTTGTCAGATTTTTTGGGGTTTTTTTGTTATATGAATAATATATCAATCTTACTTTGTTAAAATATTTAGCATATCATTTTGGTATACATTAGAAATTCTTCTTCACCAATTCAACGCAATAAATTATACATTATTGAATTAAATGTTATATACCAAAATAGTATATAGTATGTTATTTTAGTATATAATACAAATTAGTTTTCTTCGCTATTTCAACCTAAATTTTAAAAAATCTACTGCAAATTTCCACCAAATTAACTCAAATTGTAGCCACAACCTCATATAAAATATTTCAAACTAAATATTTTGAAGAAAAAATTTTAAAAACATGAGAACTCCATTGAAAAGTTGAAAAAGAACTCAATAAAATTTTTTAAAAAAAATCAAAAAGGACCAAATTGTAATAGTATACCGTTACATTATATAGTATACCGTTGGAATGAGCTATATACCACAATGGTATATAGTATATCATTTTGGTATACAGTACAAATTCTTCTTCGCCAGTTCAACTCAACTTTAACCCAATTTAAATTTTTACTGCAAAATCTCCACCAAAATTTACTCAGTGTTTAGCTATAACCTTCAATTAATATTTCAAACAAATCCAGGGAAAATTAGATCAAAATAACTACAACAACAACAACGACACAGTGAAATTCCACTAGTGGGGTTTGGGGAGGGTAGTGTGTACGCAAACCTTACCCCTACCCCGAGGAAGTAGAGAAGATGTTTCTGAAATACCCTCGGCTTAAGAAGACCAAAAGAGACAATATCAGTATCACCAATAGAAACCATAGGAAAAATAACATCATGGAAATGAGAAAGCAGATGCAAAGCAAACGCGATAGACAGTACATAGACCCGGCACTATAGTAAATAAAGGAGTAGTACGGCACAACATTGCCACTAGATGACATCAACAAAAACCCTACAAGACAAGCCTCATAAGGGTACGAAGTAAGGGATACTTAACTACCTCATAACCTACAACTCTAATACCCGACCTCCACAACTTCATATCAAGAGTCATCTCCTCGGGTAACGACCCGACCGGTCATTTTGAGCTCTTGCGTGTCGTTCGGCAGTTTGAGGCCATGGACAGCTTCACTTCAGGTATTATGACTTGTACGTGGTGGTCGAAATTGAATTTTGGGAAGTTCGAAGTTGATTTGGAAAGAAATATTCTCATTTCGGAAGCTTTAAGTTGGAAGAATTGACTAAAGTGTGATTTTTGAGTAAACGACCTCAAAATCGAGATTTGAAGTTTTTCACATGTTCGTATGATAATTTTTGGACTTGGGCGTATGTCCGGATCGGGTTTTGGATGACCCGGAAGCGTTTCGGCGCCTATTGTGGAAGTTGACATTTTGGAAGAATTTCATAAATTTGAGTTGAGGTGTATTTCAATGTTATCAATGTCCTTTTAGGATTCCGAGTCTGGGAATAGTTCCGTATGGTGATTCTGGTATTGGGAGCTCGTCCGAAAGTGGATTTGGAGGTTCGTATGCCATTTCGGGGTCATTTGGCGAATGTTAGAAGTTTGAAGGTTTTTGAGAAGTTTGACAGGGAGTGGACTTTTTGATATCGGGGTCGAATTCTGATTCCAGAAGTTGGAGTAGCTCCGTAATGTCGAATGTGACTTGTGTGCAAAATTTGAGGTCAATCAAACATGATTTGATATGTTTCGGCATTGAATGTAGAAGTTTGAAGTCCTAAAGTTTATGAAGCTTGAATTGGGGTGCGATTTATGATTTTGATATTGTTTGATGTGATTTGTGGCCTCGAGCAGGTTCATTTTATGTTATGGGACTGGTTTGTGTGATTGGACGGGGTCTCGAGAGCCTCGGGTGTGTTTCGGAATGGTTTCGGATCATTTCGGGTTGTTTTGGAACTACTGTGCTGGTGTCTGGTTTCCTCCTTCGCGAACACGAAGGGAGTCCCTCGTTCGCGAAGAAGGACTTTGAGGCTGCTGATATTTAGCCTTCGTGAACGCGGACAAAGCAACATGAACGCGAAGAAGAATGGGAGGGAGCTAGGCCTAAGGCTGTTTGGCCTACGCGAACACGAAGATGGGAAAGCGAACGCGAAGGGGCAGGGCAGCTGGCCTTCGCGAACGTGATCAGGGTTTCGCAAACGCGAAGAGTGATTTCTGGGCAGCGAGTTGTTTTAAAACGGGATTTTGGCCATTTTCACTTCATTTCCGCCATGGGAGTCGGTCTTGGAGCGATTTTGGAGCTCCATCTTCATCATTTATTTCAAGGTAAGTGATTCTCACCTATTGCAAGTTAAATACTTGGATTATATATGGATTTAGACATGAAAATTTGTAGAAATTTGAAATTTTGAAGAAAAACCTAAAAATTGGTATTTTTGGATTTTGACCACGAAATTGGACATAGAATTTGGAATAAATTATATAGTTGAGTTTGAGGTGTTATGGGTAAAGTTTAATTTCCAATTTTTTTAAAATTCGGGCACTTGGGCCCGAGGGTAATTTTATCGATTTTTCGAGCGGAGTTGGAAATTGTTATAAATTGAATTATAATGAGTATTAGAGTATACATTTATGGATTTGCACAGTTATTGACTAGGTTTGGAGCGATGGTCATCGGTTTGAGTTGTTGGAAAGGCTTTGGAGCCGGTTATGGAACTTCGGAGCGAGGTAAGTCTCCTTTCTAACCTTGTAAGAGAGAATTAACCCCATAGGTAAATCAAATTATTATGTGCTTCTATTTGTGGGGGCTACATACGCACGAGGTGACGAGAGTCCGTGCGTAGCTATTATTATACTTCTGTCCGGGTAGTCTAGGACCCATATCATATTGTACTTGCGATGTTTGCGCCCTACTTGTTAATTTAACTGTTTAAAACATTTAGAAACTCGATAAAGGAATAGTAAAAAGGTTAAACTTCATTTACTTAACCGTTAAATGAGAATTGATAATTCTTGAAATATTTTCCCCTTAATAAATCTTGAATTGGTTGTTTAATGTATTTTCTCTTTTGTGGAGCGAGCCGAACGCCTCTGTAGCAGATAGATGCATCTATGGTTTACGCCGTTCGACCATCGGCAATGCACAATTTAAATATTTATGTTGGATCGGACCATACGATCTCGACATGATTTGCGCATGATTGAATTGATTGCTTTGGAATTTATAATAGTTGATATTGCTTCATTGGCCTGAGATACAAAATGTTAAATGATGAAAATAAATTTTGAAATTTCCTATTAACAAAAGAATTGTTTACTTACTTCATGTTATTGAGTTTACAACTGTTCTATACAATCCATGCCTAATTATATTATCGATATTTTATTGTTAGTCCATAGTAAGTGTCGGAGTCGACCCCTCATCACTACTTCTTCGAGGTTAGACTGGATACTTACTGGTTACGCGTTGATTTACATACTCATACACATTTTTTTATGCAGGTGCATTTATGTCTAGTGGCCCTATGGGCACAGAGGCACGGTTATTGCGGGGACTTAGGTGAGCTGCATTCCACGTTACGAGATCGCAAAACGCACAGAGTCTCCATCCAAGTTATTTTACATTTCCCTGTCTAGTTTTGTATTCTAGACATATGTCGTATTTTATCATACTTCATAGTTAATACTCATGCACTTGTGACACCGGGTTTTGGGGATACTTTTGTGTTGTCTTGTATTAAAGTTGTAAGAATATTGTCATTTACTCTGTAAATTTTATTCCTTACTATTTAATTGAAGAAAAATCATGATTTCAAAAATACTAGATGAGCAATGAAGTAAATCATTTAATTGTTGGCTTGCCTGACANACATTTCCCTGTCTAGTTTTGTATTCTAGACATATGTCGTATTTTATCATACTTCATAGTTAATACTCATGCACTTGTGACACCGGGTTTTGGGGATACTTTTGTGTTGTCTTGTATTAAAGTTGTAAGAATATTGTCATTTACTCTGTAAATTTTATTCCTTACTATTTAATTGAAGAAAAATCATGATTTCAAAAATACTAGATGAGCAATGAAGGAAATTATTTAATTGTTGGCTTGCCTGACAACAATATTAGTTGCCATCACGATCCTTAATGGATTTTGAGTCGTGACAACATGGTATCAGAGCACTAGGTTCACTTAAGTCTCACGAGTCATGAGCGAGTCTAGTAGAATCTTGCGAATCGGTACGGAGACGTCTATACTTATCTTCAAGAGACTATAGGGCTGTTAGGAGTACTTCCCTTCTTGATTCCTCATCGTGCGATTTATTTCCTTTGAGGCTTATGTCTTTATTTCCTTCCTACTCAATCTTATGCGACGTGAAGCGCTTGTTATCAATTGGGAATCGAAGAATTTTAATGGTACTACAGATCCCTGCACATTCGTGCAAATTATTATTATCTTCTTGCAGAAGGGGTTTCTGTCATTTCAGCTCTGTAGCTAGATTTCAGATAGTTTTGAGGCTATGCACTGGTTGTTGTGATGTTCATGAGTTATTATCTCACGGTGTTGATGTAATGGTGGGGTGCTCGTTTATGTGTCGATACAGTAAATGACTTGAAAGGAGGATTTCTCAGCGCATGATGTAGAGGTTCAACGTTTAATTCCAACAAAGGAAAGGCAATCGTACTATGAATGTTCAGGTTTGGGATGATGGAGTAACAAGACCTGATATTTTCGAGCATGGTAAAGTTCTCAATTGTGATGTAGTGTCATCGTCCTTGTTGAACGCGTTAATGTTTGTCGATGTTATGGTCTTCTTCAAATTGCCTTCGGGGCAAGGTATTGTGAAGTGGTACCTGAGATGCGGTTGTCAGAGATAACGAAGTGTAGCAATTTCGGAATCGAATTGGTACTTCTAGTATTGATGGCTCGAGGAAGATGATCTTCTAAGAGGTTTAGAGTTGGTAGCGACTCATTTGTTCGGATGTTACAGAGATGTATTTGGATTTAAGGCAACAATTGGGTAGCGAAGGGCGATGAAGGACATGTGGGAGGTGTTTTGCGGTGGTGGAATTGCTAGAAGGTCAAGTATGAAAAGAAGAAGTTGATGAGTTGCTTAAATGAGAGGGTTGAACCAAAGTAGCAGAGTAGCATATGGGTTCTGTGGTAGGATAGCTACACACCTTGAGGAAAGTTTAGAGTGATTTGGGATTCATGGTGGACAATGACTAGGACTACGGAATAATTTGGAATATTGGCTACTACTGAGGAGGGTTGGATACGACGGGAGGGAGTTGCTTAATATAAAGAGGGAGGCAACATGACTTGGATTGGAATATATCATCGCACCTTTAGTTGATGTCAATGGAGAGTGAACGGACTTGTACAGCTGGTGAATGAGCACGGGCTCAGGATAGTTTATTGGTTTCGTAGTAATTATACTCGGTGCAGCATCGTTGAAAGAGGTCGGCATGGAATTTCCATAGGTGGGATATCTTCTGTGAGCAGGTTAGCAGTTGTGTGGTGTTGATGAAGCTTCTACGAAGAATTTTACTGGCTATCCGGTAAGAGGTCGAATATATAAATATGGCTAGTGATTCAGAGTGTTCATGAAATGGTTAACAGGAAGATTTCGAGGAATTTGGCAGGTCGATTGTGCGAGGTCATGTCAATGAAGAAGAAGGAATCTTGGTAGTTCCAGGGTTATGAAATTGTAGCTTCAAGCTTAGTGGGAGAGCCCCACCATCTATGATTGGATTGCGTGGTTGTCTACTTGTGCGGTTTCTGGTTATCGGTGTATTGGTGGGTTATTACGACTAAGGAAAGAAAATATCATTGGTAATTTGAGCAAAGGATTTGAGGAATGTATGCTATACTTGGGCCTTATTGATTCATATTCAGTTTTGAGAAGACTCAGAGTTTCTGCTTCTAGTGAGAGTAATGTACAAGGGAGGAGAATTCAGTTGGGTGCTTCCTTGATAGGGTATTTATGTGCTGGCAGAGCACGAGAGTTTGGCTTATATTCGGGAGCAAGTCAGAGTGGGTGACTCTCAATAATGGTCCTAGTAAGTTCAAAAATTACAGTGTGGTGCCTAAGGATTTCGAGTCCGTGGTATGGTTAAGTATCGAGCTGTTGCAGTGGATTATGAAAGGGGCTTGGAGTGTTCTATGTTATCTTCGGTCTGCGGTGTAGCATTGGAGGAGTGAGAGAAAATACCTTCGGATTCATAGAAGAAGTATCAGAATGGGTGTACAAGATGAAGATGCGAATGTGCGCACAATGAGGGTATGAGTTAGTTCGTGGGTTTTGAGTCAACGTGGTCTCGTGAAATAGGGTCACTCAGGATGAATGCGGATTGGGTTCGTTATATTTTGAATGGAGCTATTATTATTTCGAAGGTAAGTCCGAAGTAAATTAGAAGAATTCGGATCGGTTAGCAATGGTTGAATTAGCATGATGGTGGCAATGATAAGTTCCTTCAGCGTGTTGAGTTATACATGCGATTTCTGGTGGTACGTGCGAGACTTGACGACCACCGTGATTTGATTTATTTGGAGGTATTCGATTATAATAGCATGTCATGTGTAAATGGATCCCGAAAGAGTTATGGTGGTTTAGACCACTACTTGAGGATTGTATTTTCTGCGGTCATGGGAATTTAGTAGCGTGTTTCAATGGTTCTCCTTAAATGAGTTAAGTAAAAGGTTCATACATGATGAAGTGTGTATCCTACTAGTAGTTCAAGAGTTATGATGAAATTCTTATACTCTCACGTATCGGCATGTTAGGTGCAGTGAGCGGCTTGGGAATTTGAAGTTGAGGATCAAGGTTGTAGTTTGGTGTCGACAAGAATGTCACGAGCTCGGACGAGCAGGAAAGAATTCAGATGGTTAGAATCAGCTGGTATTGTCTTTAGCATCACCTGAGATCGGTGTCACGTGTAAGAGGATTTGTGTACTGATTTGCGTGGATTCTTAAATTGCTTTACAACATTAGTGTGGTCAGTGGTATGGATGTGCAGACTTGTTACCCGGTGCGGAAGGTCGTGGGAGCGCATCCCACGGGAAGATTGTATAAGTGTGATGTGTAGTCACTTGATTAATTAAAGATTGAAACCAAGTATGGAGATTTTGGTACTATCGTTAATGTGAGAGTTTGGGCCTGAAAGGCGCTCTATTCAGTTGATTGTGAATTATGAAAGTTTGTTCCGTATTCGACGGCTGTTCTTGTATGTCATGGGAAAAAGGTCATTGTGGATTCTTGAGAGGTTATTTGCCCAAGCATGGTGTGATCAGAATCGGTTTGAGGTCCGTTGATGGGTCCAAATATGGATGTGTATTCTACATCAACCTGGTGTGTTCATTCAGCATAACATTCCGTATGGAAGAGTATTCGGGCGTGGGATGTTAATTTCGTCGCCAGCTATTTCATGTAATACTCTATTGTGCCATGTGGGTCGTGAGACAGTTTGATTATTTGTACAATGTGTTGAGGTCCCGCGTAGCGGTGGTGTTATGTGAGCAGGATGGCTCTCGAGATGCAGATCATATATCGCACCTTAGTTGTGCTTGAGTTTTATAGCGTATGATGCTACCCGTCTCCCCAGGATTTGTATTATACACTTGGCGTGCTTATGGTTGATATTCGAACATTTTGTAAGTATAAGCGTTACGACTCGATGTGTGTTTTCGTTAGATTATTATGTGTGGATCGGGTGGCACGCCGCCACGGGTATGTTGTTTGGATCAGGTGGCACGCCGCCACAGGTATCATGGTTGGATCGGGTTGCACGACGCAAAGGTATTATGTGTGGATCGGTTTGCACGCCGCAACAATGTGACGTTGAGTACAGTTTCCCATAGCTACTTTTGTGTGTTTTTCTTCTCATTTTTTGAGGAAGGTTCATAACATCTTTTCAGTTGTTTAAATTAGTTATGTAGGTTGAGTAGTTCTTTTCAGAGTTCGTTTTCCTTATATATCACATTCGAGTTGTGGCTTGCTGGCACATAGTGGCATCATATGAGACTTTTGGTAGTGTCTGTGATGGTTTATTACTTGAGCAGCTTATAATGGGTGAGACGAGGTTATTGGACCTGGGATCAGTGCAATCAGGTTTATATGAGGCACCTTAAAGAGTAAAATACCGATATTCAGTCCAGAATGAGGTGATGGTTCTCGTCGGGAGGAGAGACTCCATGAATTATGATTCGAAAAATGTTTATGAGTTTCCACACATCACTTCTGTCATGGTAGTAATGCAAGAGTTGAAACAAGACTTCTATGCGTCGTGAAGTGTATTGTGGGCATCAGATTTATGAGATTTCGGCCGTTGTTATCATAGGATGTTATCATGGTCATGTGAATTATGCGGTGCATGGTGTGAATTTAATAAGAGTATACAATCATGTATTGGTACATCGTGTAGTGATTGATACAGTGTTCGTATGTTGGAAGCAGACCTGGTAGAGAATTTCAGATGTTGGAATTTGTCCCTAAGGCTTATTTGCCTAAATAAAGAGGAGGATCTTCATATTGGCTCGAGCTAATGTGCTCAACTGAGTTGTGGTAGCATGGGTAGATGCACGAGGTGTTAAACAATGATTTTGGACAACTCCAGAGTAGTTCTTAGCACGTTCGAGGACGAACGTATGTTTAAGTGGAGAGAATATAACGACCCGACCGATCGTTTTGAGCTCTAGTGCGTCGTTCGACGGTTTGAGGCCATAATCAACTTCACTTCAGGTATTATGACTTGTAAGCGTGATCGGAATTGAATTTCGGAAAGTTCGAAGTTGATTTGGAAAGAAATGTTCTCATTTCGGAAGCTTTAAGTTGGAAGAATTGACTAAAGTGTGATTTTTGGGTAAACGACCTCGGAATCGGGATTTAAAGGTTTAAACAGGTTCGTATGATAATTTTTAGACTTGGGCGTATGCCCGGATCAGTTTTTGGATGACCCGGGAGCGTTTCGACACTTATTGTGGAAGTTGACATTTTGAAAGAATTCCATAAATTTGGGTTGAGGTGTATTTCAATGTTATCAATGTCCATTTGGGATTCCGAGTCAGGGAATAACTCCGTATGGTGATTCTGGTATTAGGAGCGCATCCGGAAGTGAATTTGGAGATCTGTAGGTCATTTCAGAGTCATTTGGCTAAAGTTAGAAGTTTGAAGGTTTTTGAGACGTTTGACCGGGAGTGGACTTTTTGATATCGGGGTCGGATTTTGATTTCGGAAGTTGGAGTAGGTCCGTAATGTCGAATGTGACTTGTGTGCAAAATTTAAGGTCAATCGGACGTGATTTGATAGGTTTCAACATCGAATGTAGGAGTTTGAAGTCCTAAAGCTCATGAAACTTGAATTGGGGTGTGATTCATGATTTTGATGTTGTTTGATGTGATTTGAGGCCTCGAGCAGGTACGTGTTATGTTATGGGACTAGTTTGTATGATTGGACGGGGTCCCGGGGGCCTTGGGTGTATTTCTGGATGGTTTTGGATCATTTCGCGCTGGCTTTTGGAACTGTTGTGTTGGTGTCTCGTTTCCTCATTCGTGAATGCAAATGGAGTCCCGTGTTCGCGAAGAAGGACTTTGAGGCTGCTGAGATTTAGCCTTCGCAAACGCGGACAAGGCAATGCGAACGCGAAGAAGAAGGGGAGGGAGCTGGGCCTAAGGCTGTTTGGCCTACGCGAACGCGAAGATGGGAACGCGAAGGGGCAGGGCAGCTGGCCTTCACGAACGCAATCAGGGGGGCGCGAACGCGAAGAGTGATTTCTGGGCAGCGAGTTATTTTAAAACGGGATTTTGGCCATTTTCACTTTATTTCCACCATTGGAGCCGGTCTTGGAGCGATTTTGGAGCTCCATCTTCATCATCTATGTCAAGATAAGTGATTCTCACGTATTGCAAGTTAAATACTTGGATTATATATGGATTCAGACATGAAAAGTTATAGAAAATTGGGATTTTGAAGAAAAACCTATAAATTGGTATTTTTGGATTTTTACCACGAAATTGGACATGGAATTTGGAATAAATTATATATTTGACTTCGGGGTGTTATGGGTAAAGTTTATTTTCGAACATTTTCGAAATCCGGGCACGTGGGCCCGAGGGTGATTTTATCGACTTTTCGAGTAGAGTTGGGAATTGTTATAAATTGAATTACAATGAGTATTAGAGTATACATTTATGAATTTGCACATTTATTGACTAGTTTTGTAGCGATGGTCATTGGTTTGAGTTGTTGGAAAGGCTTTGGAGCCGGTTATGGAACTTCGGAGCGAGGTAAGTCTCCTTTCTAACCTTGTAAGAGAGAATTAACCCCATAGGTGAATCAAATTATTACGTGCTTCTATTTGTGGGGGCTACGTACGCACGAGGTGACGAGAGTCCGTGCGTAGCTATTATTATACTTCTGTCCGGGTAGTCTAGGACCCATATCATATTGTACTTGCGATGTTTGCGCCCTACTTGTTAATTTAACTTTTTAAAATATTTAGAAACTCGATAAAGGAATAGTAAAAAGGTTAAACTTCATTTACTTGACCGTTAAATGAGAATTGATAATTTTTGAAATATTTTCCCCTTAATAAATCTTGAATTGGTTGTTTAATGTATTTTCTCTTTTGTGAAGCGAGCCGAACGCCTCGGTAGCAGATAAATGCATCTATGGTTTATGCCGTTTGACCATCGACAATGCACAATTTAAATATTTATGTTGGATCGGACCATACGATCTCGGCATGATTTGCGCATGATTGAATTGATTGCTTTGGAATTTATAATAGTTGATATTGCTTCATTGGCCTGAGATACAAAATGTTAAATGATGAAAATAAATTTTGAAATTTTCTATTAACAAAAGAATTGTTTACTTACTTCATGTTATTGAGTTTACAACTGTTCTATACAATCCATGCCTAATTATATTATCGATATTTTATTGTTAGTCCATAGTAAGTGTCGGAGTCGACCCCTCATTCACTACTTCTTCGAGGTTAGACTGGATACTTACTGGTTACGCGTTGATTTACATACTCATACACATTTTTTTATGCAGGTGCATTTATGTCTAGTGGCCCTATGGGCACAGAGGCACGGTTATTGCGGGGACTTAGGTGAGTTGCATTCCACGTTATGAGATTGCAACACGCACATAGTCTCCATCCAAGTTATTTTACATTTTCCCTGTCTAGTTTTGTATTCTAGACATATGTCGTATTTTATCATACTTCCTAGTTAATACTCATGCACTTGTGACACCGGATTTTGGGGATGCTTTTGGGTTGTTCTGTATTAAAGTTGTAAGAATATTGTCATTTACTCTCTAAATTTTATTCCTTACTATTTAATTGAAGAAAAATCATGATTTCAAAAATACTAAATGAGCAATGAAGTAAATCATTTAATTGTTGGCTTGCTTGACAGCAGTGTTAGGCGCCATCACGACCCTTAATGGATGTTGGGTCGTGACACTTCGGAAATTTGAAGCCTCGCCATGTCCTGCCTGATCACCCATCCCCAATACTTCTGAGGCCGTCCTCTACCCCTTCTCGTGCCCTCCAAAGCCAGCCGCTCACACCTCCTTATCGGAGCATCTAGGCTTCTTCTTTGTACGTGTCTGAACTATTTGAGCCCCGCTTACCGCATCTTGTCATCAATGGGAGCCGCGCCCACCTTCTCCTAAATATCTTCATTCCTAATCTTATCCATCCTAGCATGGCCGCACATCCACCTCAACATCCTCATTTCTGCTACTTTCATCTTCTGGATATGTGAGTTTTTAACATGCCAACACTCAACCCCATACATCATAGCCGGTCTAACCACCGCTTTGTAAAACTTACCTTTGAGTATCGGTGGCACTTTCTTATCACACAAGACTCCAGATGCTAATCTCCACTTCATCTACCCCACCCAATACGGTATGTGACATCCTCGTCAATCTCCCCTCCCCTCCCCTCTGTATAACCGACCCAAGGTATTTGAAATTGCCACTACTTGGTATGACCTGTGATTCAAGACTCACTTCCACGCCAATATATGAGTTTCAAGCTTCAAGTCCATCAATGGCGGATTTGACTTTTTCAAGAAAAATAAAAAGACAAAAAGGGAAAAGATAAATTATGTCAAAGGACAAAACAAAATAAAGAAAAGAAGAGCCGAGGAAAATAAAATTTCTTTAAAAAAAGTGTCTTGGCATACGTTGAAATAAAATTCAGTATTAGCTAATTTACTTTCTACATATGCTATTAAATGTGTGAGCATAAACATCGATGTATATCTTTTTAATAATAATAATATTAATAATAATATCCTTTTGTTTTCTCCAAACTCATCTATTTTTATAATATTCTATGTTATTTAATAAATATTATATTATATTATTTTTTAATTAGTATTATTATGATAAGATGATGAAAANCTATGTTATTTAATAAATATTATATCATATTATTTTTTAATTAGTATTATTATGATAACATGATGAAAAATATTGAAAAAATGTGATGCATTTAAAAGATATAAAAAGGTGCATGAATGAATCTATGAGAACATGAGCTTTCATGCTAAACAATGGGAAAGTAAGAATGGGTAGAGCGAGAAAAATAATTGTACCGCATAGGTATAAAATGTAATAAAAATAAACATGGATAGATACGGGTAATTGTTTTTTCTATGGGTGTATAGCATAATTTTCCCATATTAAAGCCCAGTACTCAAGCCCACTATATTTTTTCATACCCCTGACGTGTCCCAAGCTGTGTTGTAGTACAAGTTGACGTAGCATACTGTCTTAGATTTTTAAGTTTCAAGCAAGCAAGGGCCGCCATTAGGAACAGGGAAAGAGGAATTTGCTAGAACCCTAACAAAAATAGTAAGGTCATAAGTAACAGTGGACATGGATATGCAAAGCGAGTTCGATCGCCTTCTCTTCTTCGAGCACGCTCGTAAGACTGCCGAAACCACCTACGCTCAGAATCCACTCGATGCTGATGTGCGTATTTCTCCTTTTTATCTTCTCATTTCAAGCTTATAATTTGCTACTATAGTTTTAAGGCATATATGTAGAGTTATGTTTATTTGTGTCCCACCAGTTGATGTGTTTCTATATTTGTAAGTTATATGCTATATTGCCTGAATAAACTGAATCTATTGTTTATGATATAACAACAAGTGCAGAACTTAACGAGATGGGGAGGCGCGTTATTGGAATTATCACAGTTCCAGCCCGTTCCTGAATCAAAACAGATGATTTCTGGTATTGCACTACCTACTTGAATCTTTGGCTTTGATTAAACAGTGCTAAAATTTGGATTCTTATGGACTATCTCCTGCCATCGATAAGTATATTTGCAGACGAATTTGGGCGGATAATTTTATTTATTTTATTCAAGACAATGTTTTACTTCGAAAAAAATGTTGCTTTTGCTTGCTGTTTATGCAAATCAATCTCTATTCCCATGCTTAAAGACAGAACTGTTTTGGTACTTTGGGTTTTTAAAATTCTCTTTTTTCGTCCGTCTTTTTTGTTGCTTAATCGTCCAATCTTTTGTTGTTTAATTTATGGTGTGAATTAACTCTGTAGAGGCAACTTCAAAGTTGGAGGAGGCATTGGAGGTTAATCCCGAAAAGCATGAAACTCTTTGGTGTTTGGGGAATGCACATACATCTCATGCGTTTTTAACTCCTGATATGGATGAGGCTAAGATTTACTTTGACAAAGCAACTCAGTGCTTTCAGCAGGCAGTTGATGCGGTATATATTTCTCAGCAGATATTCCAAGTGTATTTTGTGCTTACTGTTGCAATTACCTTAGCTTTTTGGTCCTCTGAATGCAGGATCCAGGAAATGACATTTACCGCAAGTCTTTGGAAGTTACCTCTAAGGTGAAGCTCTTGTTTTTTTATGGGGGGCTAACTTTCGATATGTTCTATCCTCTGCATCCTTATGTTTCGTTTAGGTATTTCAAATGAATGTTTGAGCAACTTAAAAGGCAGTTATTGTAAGACAGCCTTTCAACTTTGGGGTTGAGCCAAATGCAATAAGTGCAATTATCTCATAAAAGAAGAATAGGCAACTTCCATCAAGATATATGTTATTCCTCATTGCGTGTGCTCATACAGCTATACATACTATATCCGTGGCGTTGCTAAGTGAACTGCTCATTGTACTAATTCTGTTCCTGGAGGTCCCTTATAAAGAAATTGTGTTTCTGGAGGTCTTTTTGACTTCCTATTCAGTTCCCACTTCTTTTACATTGCTAGGAATTCACAAAAGTAGCAACATCTAAGGAAAAATAATACGTAAGACCCTAAAATGAAGAAGGAATTTAGAAAAAGGAGAGGTGAAATAGAACTGAAGCAAAGATGCACTAAACACCATATAGCAAGTGTGACAGTATACTTCAGAATTTACCTATCCAACAGAAAAAAAGGAGAATCTCAAATCTGCAATTGTTTTTCGCTACATCTGTATTTATTTTATTCTGTTGTTATTCACATAATTATGAGGTGTGAGATTCTTAGAAGGTTTCGTCGGAGTTTACTAGGCTGGCTGGGTATTTCTCTGGTTTCGGTGGTGATGAAGTGGATCCCACGGGTCCGGAAAACATTCAAATTTACTATATTAAAGATTTACTAAGGTTGCAAAGGAAAAGCTTTTCCCTGCTTTAGGCATCTTAATTTCTTTATACATTTAACATTCAGCATTTACTGTATTAAAGATTTATTAAGCTTTCAGAGGAAATTTGTTTTCCCTCTCCAGGCATCTTAATTTGTAAGCTATACGGGAAGCATTATGGACCTGATTCGAATGGTCTGATGACACTGAAAGCGTTACTATGATATAGATGCACATTAACATCCTTTTGGTCTTCCATTCAAAAAACATCCTTTTGATCTTCCATTCAGAAAACATCCTTTTGATCTTCCATTCAGAAAACATCCTTTTGATCTTCCATTCAGAAAACATCCTTTTAATCTTTTGGCTTTTGTTTGTGGTCTCTGTTGAATCCTCTCTTCCTTATTTCTCCCCCGCTGGTATATTCCCCAAATCATTGGCAGACTGAACTGGGAAGTGCAAGGTAAAAGCTGGTTGAGGATGTTCCAATGGCAAAGCAATCCTTTGATGGAGATGTTTGCTCTGCATATAAGATTTTGTGGGCATATAAATGTCGATTTATTGCAATGCGAATGGACTTTAATGTAATGAAGTTCAATCTTAACTTTTATCGTCAAAATTATTGCACATACTAATGAGGTACTAAGATAACGACATTTTCCTACTTTCTGATTGCTTGGTTTTCGTTGGGCAAATGTTTGCTGGTATGGACCGGTACTTGCGTATAAAAGATGATTCACTTTTCTTCTTTTGCATGTATCTTCCTAAACCTTGTAGAGAATGGTGGTTTTTGGAGAGTTCTGAATAGATGAAGCTTTGCCTATCTAACGACCAGTTGGTTTCAACATTTTTTAGTCTGACCCTGTTTCCTGTTAGGAAAAAAAACCAATACAGTTGGATTCTTTTATTGGGCTAAGAATTTAGAGAAGTGTAACTCTTAATTGAGTTGCATTTTGTCTTTGGTAAATAATGTTGGTGTGTGATTCTGTTTATTCAAAGCGAGCAAGCTTATCATAGATGTCCCAACTAGGTGTTGCTGCTTGTGGTAATTTTTGATTGTTTTTGTTTATCCTTTTTGCCAAATTTGTAGTATTTTTACTCATGAAATGTCTCGTCTTCTGGTTGGGAATCTCAATTATAATTTTTCTACGTTATGTTTAGGCTCCAGAGTTGCACATGGAAATCCACAAACAGGGTTCCATGCCACAAGCTATGGGACCAGAACATTCAACATCGACAAGCACAAAGGTACACCCCCATCTCTTGATAGGAGCAATCTCTTATCCTTCTTAGTTGCTGCATTAATCGGTACGATTAATGCGTCTTGTTTTTCTTCTTTTTAAATTATTCTTCAATGTCATGACGTCTTTCCTTTCAGAGCCCTATTTTTCTCTTTCATTTTGTATGCCTTTAAACATTTTACTTTACCCTCCATGGTAATTAATTGAAACATTAAAAGTCCTCTAAGATAGGTAGTGAAGCTACGAAAATCTGCTGGTTTTATCAAATTTAGTTCCATTCTATCAAACTGTTGTTGCTTATTCACCATTATGTGTCTGTTCTTGCATTGCAGAGTTCAAAAAAGAAGAAGAGCAGTGATCTCAAGTATGACATTTTTGGATGGGTAATACTAGCAGTTGGTATTGTTGCATGGGTGGGATTTGCAAAATCTAATATGCCACCACCCCCTCCTCCTCCACAATGAAGCTAGAATACGGCTTTACTGTCCAAGATACATGTCAGAGTTTTTCATTTAGTTACTGAAATTAAGACTTTTGCTAGTGTAATAGATTAAATAAGAGCATTTTTTTTTCTCTTGATATATTTCATGGAGTTCGGCTTTGACCTACGGTTTTAATTCATTACTATATTTTTATGCAAATTAATCTACTTGTCTTTCTTGGTTATAGTTTTAGCTAGATGTCGTCCCTGTAGGTGCCAACAAATGTCGCTTGACCACAATCCCTGGTTGCAAAGGTAGGAGTAACAAAGAAGGCAAGGGGGGAAAAAGGATCAACATTGCTTCAATCAATAAAGGTTGACAACCAAAATTTAACAATTTCAAGTTTAAAAAAATACAATTAAACTGAAATCACTTGCAACGCTAATATTTGTATTCACTCAACCATGGACAACTTCAACAGCAAAACCAGGCTATTGGTGTTTTATTGATGATTATGCAGTGTCATGCCATGAAAATAGCGAGGGTGTTTTACTTTGAGGATAAATTATGTACGAGACTTCCATACAGTTGAGCATACACAGCCTTTGTGCGATACACCAGAATCATGCTCAGAACAGCTGCAATAATGCATAGTCCCGACATTATCAAAGAAGTCAAGAAGAAGCAAATGGCACCTTCACACTTGAGAGGTTCATCCATGTTAAGAAAATTTGTCAAAACCGACGCCAAATTCAACTGTCCATCGTGGTGCTGTTGAGCTTGCTTTTCAGCTTCCATGTCATATATACTACTAGCAATAAGACCTGAGAATACTAATGAACCAGCTGGATTGGCAAGAGTGAGGAAATTGTATAATGCCCCAAAATTCTTTAAGCCAAACAATTCTGAAGCAGCAGCTGGTACAATCGCCCAATGAGCCCCATAACCAAGACCAACCAAAAGAGTACCAATGTACATTGCCCCAGGCCAACCCATAGCAAAGAAGAAATGGCCAAAGGCCATTACAACTTGGGCAACAGCCATAGCTGCATGTCTTGGATATGCATTATCCCTGTTTGTCAATAAGACAATGTTGTGTGAGAAAATTCTTAGAATTGAAGTGAAACCATCAATGTATGAGCAGTGAATTTCATGTACCTGACAATTATTTCAGAAAAGTATCCACCCCCAATACGGCCAAGGAAATTCCATATGCTGATCAAGGAAACGAATACATGTGTGTTATTAGATCCTAAAGATTGGCTCATCTGTCCTAAGTTATCAATGACAGTTAAACCAGAACCAGAACCTAAAAGCAGTGAGAAAAACATAAGCCAAAAATCTGCCTTTTTTAAAGCCTGCATTAATGTAAAGTCCTCCCCCCTATGGGGACCCCTTCTTCTTTTGATCCTCACTGCTCCTTCAGCAGCTGCTTGGGCTAGTTTCACTTGTAGTTGGGCAATTCTTTTTTGCCTTTCTAAAGCCGGAAGCAAGTCTACTTCCTTTGGCTTCTCTTCTTCAACCTCACTAAATATAATTTCATGACCATCGTCGCGTTCAGAATTTTCAGGATCTTGTTTCTGTGACTCGGATAGTAGTAGTGCTTCTTCTGCTGGTACTCTTGGCTCTTGAGTGAAACTCAAGGAGATGGGAATCACAATAGGGATTATCAAGAGGACAAATAGAATAGCTGTGAAGATTATGACAACAGTGTGGCTAACATCAATAAGGTCTTCAACAAGCATAACTCCCATTAAGTAAGAAGCCAAAAGGAGGCATATGCTGTAAATGAATGAAAAACTTAAACCATCGGAAGGCCTGACTTGTCTGTGGCCTCCAACAGGCCTGATTATAAACATGAGAGCGATAATTACCATTGCTGGTCCAACAGCAATCATAAATATAAGTGAAGCATGATCTGGGGAATGGATTACTGCATATATCTGAGTTAAAATAGCACCACCTAAGCCAGCAAATCCCTTAAGAATCCCAACCACAGGACCGCGGCTTTTGGGAAAATTTTGTACACAAGAGACCAAAGCTGCTGTATTAAAGTAGGTCTCACCATTTGTTCCCACAAATATAAGAATGCACATCTGCAGAAAAATGGCTAAAATTACGTATGCTGTGAAAACTAAGAATCCCTGACATTTTAGCACTCTAGCAGACACCAATAAGTTATGCCAGTAAATGCCATGGATAAACAATTACTCACTATGATTGTCAGCAAATAAGGGACTTTGATCAACATCTTATAGAAGCAGAATGAGTATTGATCATATAGATATCCCAATGCAAAACGAAATATCTTTGGTACTATGCCTATATCACAAGCAAGTTGGAGTCGGCTATATCAATTTTCACTGACTATGTCGCGCGACTTAAGCTCATCTGAGATCAATATTAACAAAATAAAAATAAAACGTACTAGAAGTTCTTTATATTTTCTACTGGAAGTGAGGTTATGTTAAGCACTTTTAGGAGATTGTTGATATGTCACACGGAATCTAATAAAAAAAGCAGAATAAGCACATTTTTTGAGCGTGCACACTAGGAGAAGGATAAAACTTGGGACAAAAGATCAGTTTTGCCTCCATTGATTCAGAGACAAATGCACAATTTGCCTTTAGTAATTACACATTGAAAGAGGGTATGAGTAAACAAATGCTTGTTTAACATTTGCAATTTCTGTTGTATGTATCAAATTCTGACCGTCAGATGAAGAGATAAGGCAAGTTGACGGTATTGATTCACAGATTAAAAAGCAGTCTACTTCAACCAAATATACTATTGCATCTCCCTTTTACAGACTTCCTCGAAATAAAAATATCAAACAAGAAAAAAGGAAAGTCAGAATTCTTGAAGTGCATCTGTATAGAGAAACATGTTCTTCGAAGCCACCTAAGCTGAAAGCTTTTTGGTTCGGCGAGAAAATTACAGATGAAGCAAAATGGATAAGTAGTACTCCTTAGATAATTGATGCAAAAGCAAACGCTTACTGAATGCAAGAATACCACACAAAAAGTTTGAATTTATTTGACACATCAAATTTTTTGATTTAATAATCCCTGATTTAGTGACAACCCTATAAATTTAATGCATATCATGCAAGACAGATCACAATTGTCTTCCATTAACAAACATGGAAAATATGCAACANTTTTTTTGATTTAATAATCCCTGATTTAATGAACCCTATAAATTCAATGCATATCATGCAAGACAGATCACAATTGTCTTCCATTAACAAACATGGAAAATATGCAACATCCAACTGATAGCAGAAAGTTACAAATGAAATGAGCGGACAAGGAAAAACAGCAAGATATCCTTTCCAAAGAAAAGAGCAGATTGAGCGAAAAGAGCAGAAGGATACTCACAGCCCATAATGGCAAAGGTAAAGTTCGGCCAGTAACAATGAGCCAAACCCAACCATAACCAATAAAGTTCTGAATAGCACCAACAAGAAGTGCAGCCCATAAAGGCAAGATTTCACACAAAGTACCAGCCAAGAATCCAACACTATCACCCAAGTCCTTAGCCACACCCAATCGAGCAATCTGCTTCTGGTTATAATTCAGAGAGCTTTTAATTATAGGAGAAATGCTGCCGAAGAGATATCCAATGCCAGCAAATGTTTGAATCCACATTGCAACAACAAAAACCAGCCATCTGTTGTTGAAGAAGAAACCAAATCTTTCTTTCAAATGAGCCATCATTATTGGATATAATTGTGGCAATTAACAGCTTCAGAACTTCTCAAAGTTCAATCTTATTTTTTTTGGTTATGAACGAAGTTACTGGTCCTGACTTTGTTTGGGGTGGAGGCGGGATGCGTTACGTATGATTTCTCCGTTCAACTTCACCTTCTCTTATGTTTTTTTATAAGAGCAGAGCAGAGGAGCAGGGCATTAAGGTAGGACGAAGGTAAACTATAATGCTCGTTTCATAATCGCATATATTTTATGTGGTTATAAATAATGGGAAAAAAGATCATACGAAGGGAATATAAATTTATAATACTCTTGATTCTTGATGATGTTTTAATGGTGTTTGCAGAATAAAAACATGAAGAAAAGGGACCCGTTTTGATGAAAGAAAAATAATACTACTCATCCATAGCGAGCCATAGGGGGCGGGAGATGGGGACGTAACACATTCATTATTTTAGACGCAATTTTCTATACTTAAATTAAAAACAAATTATATTAAATCGGAAAAAGCATTAAAAAAATCACTTGTACAATATCATAATTTTACCTTCCATTATACCTGGGTATCATTCATATTGTTGATGTTAACAAATTGACTTATATTTGCTCTTGGCTTTAACGAAATTTCAACCTAATGTATAATAGAAGAGAGTTTTAAATCAATAATCAATAGTTAAAAGTAGTGGGATAAATTAGATATTTTTTCGAAATATTTTGACAGGTAAAATTCATTCATTCCATGTTATAGCTCCATTAAAGTTAATGACCAAAACAGAATAATTTACTAACGGTATGAAGGACTTCAAAATATAACAAGGAGTAAAATTAAAGTATTTTGTATCGTAAATAAAAAGATTGTTTGAATATAATACCATATAGAAAGAGCAAATATAATAATTAATATATATATATATATATCGAAATAACAGAACGTATTGGTATGAGACTAGAGACAGGTCATAGTAGGAGATAACGACGGAATGGCCCTCAAATTTGTTGCGATAGAAGAAGAAAAACAAAGCACATACTGATGTTTATCGTGCTTTCCGTTCACGATGGAGATGGCCTGTAAATGCTATACTACAAAAAGCTAGTGTCCCACCAGTGTAACCGCCTTGGTCTTTGCTCATAAGCGGACTTAGGATTTGAAGGTCGCTTTTGCATTCAACATAAATATGCTTTGTATATTTAGTGTCACTATTAATATATTATTATTTTTAAAAAAAATATATATATATACATAAAAATTTTGCGAAACTTTCTTGCGTGGATGACCCTCTCTTCATAACATAAGTCCGCCTCTATGATTCTGCTGCTTTTTGTTTGTCTTTGTGGTCTAATCTGGTCTTCCTCTCCCACATGCCTCTATGAAGCATGCCATATTTCATATCTTTTTAGTTTAATCATCTGCTATTTAAAATTTATTGGGCAATTAATTCATATTTATGCAGAATAAGGTTACTAAAAGAAAAATATATTCTCTACTAAAACATTTTATTTTTAAAACTCAAATCCAAACGATCTAATTAAGAATGGAGGGATCGAATTGGAATCCTACCACACCCCTCGTAGTTGGAACTCTTTTAACATATACTCTGTTACTACTCTTTTTCTAATTTATTCCTTTTTTTATTTTTTTATATTTTTGGTGAAGAAAAAATATTATTAATCATCCCAACAAAACCTGAGTACATTTAGTAACTATACAGACTCTGGAAACTAGGTATTTCTACCTATAATTTTCCATAGTCCCAAAATGTGTTGCGGAAGCCAAATGTATATAGTGTGAATGAGTCACAACTACTATACCAAAGACCATGACAACTGTTATTCCCGGTCAATATTGCTGTATTTGTAAATATTAATTCTGCAAAATATAAGTTA
>AWOL01S0100419.1:18522-39825 GCA_000715115.1 Nicotiana otophora
AAATAGGGTTTCATGCACCTTATTAGACTAATCTTTCCCCATTATTTCTTTTACTTTTTTTCTCATTGGATCATAAGATTATGGTAGAAGAGTAGGGATTATTTGTGACTTGTATTAGACCAGATTTATTTACCTTCATGTTTAAGTATTAAAGAGAAGAAACAGCAACCTAAAAGTATTATAGCTCCTAAACTTCTCAGATGAATTTATTTGTATTTAAATACGAGATCTTTGTAGCTTGTCTACAGTCCACGTTACTATAAGAGTAAAACTTGGAATCAACATGTTAAGCGCGTCATTGAAATTTCTGTTTATTAAATTATCAGAAAAATCGAGTTAGCAAATGTTGAATCAGTTGCTCACAAACTGGTATACTGAGAGATACAATATAATAAGCAGATAATGAGAGGATTTCGTCGTACAATTAGCTAAGGTCAAGTGTTCATTCAGTTGCTCTCTCTCCTTTTCTTTTTCATTCTTTTGTTGGGCCACGCAAAATTTGTGGTTTAATAATGAGCAAATTTCATCGGTAGCCGGTCGGTGGAAACTATTATCATCCGCTAGCCATGAATTGATCCATACAATTTATAACTCCAAACAAATTATAATGGCTAGCCTAAATATGAGATTAGAGGAACTCTCATATCCCCATACCTATCCTCCATTTTTCTATAATATTGATTCAGAATCAATCAAATCTCCCCGAATATAACTTAAACTCATAGATCAATCCGTTAATAGCGAATGACAATAAATTAGTTAAAAGCTTGAATTTGCTTTAGTAACATTCTAGGGCTGCACTTTCAGTTAGTAGAAAAAGGTCCACTAATTCAATCGTTTTGATTATTGGATTCTAACTAATTCATACATCTTATATGATGATATATATTCAGGTCTTGGTTGAGATCCAAAATAATGGAAGTCAAACCAATCTGGAATTTTCTAAAATGGACCACAAGCTTATACCAAGAATGCAAGTTTCATATGTGGTCACACTTTCACCTCTCTAGCTGGAAATCAGACATTTCATTTCAGCTGCAATAATTTTCATGTTCATGGTCTATATATTTGTAACTTTTACTACTTTAAGTCTTACCTCGGCAACATATATAGTTGTTTATCGGTCTGAGACTTTAATGGCCTTATAATTTCTACATGTTGTGGTCACTGGTCATGGAAATCTTTTAGTTTCTACATGTAGAGTTTAGAAAAACCAAAATTAAAAGAGAACAATTGGTAGAGAGTTCAATACTTCAATATATTTCAGCATTTTGGGAAGTGAACAATTATGCTCGAGCTTGTTGTATGAGTTGTTTTCATATCTGTATCTGTTTTAATGCAGAAATAACAGCAAATCTGTCAGCCAGGTTCACTTTATATATACAAAATTTATACATTGTAGAACAGTCTATACACTTTGGATACACAAAAGCGCTCGGGATACATTAATGATATATTATGGATACATTGCAAGATGCACAATACATTTTATATACAAATTTTGTGCAATGTATATACTAAATAGACTGTAACTATACAAAAAATATATTAAAATAGACTGTCACTATACAATTTATATACAATAGACTGTCACTATACAAAATATATACAAAATAGACTGTCACTATACAAAAATATACTAAATAGACTGTCACTATACAATTTATATACAATAGACTGTCACTATACAAAATATATACAAAATAGACTGTCACTATACAAAAATATACTAAATAGACTGTCACTATACAATTTATATACAATAGACTGTCACTATACAAAATATATACAAAATAGACTGTCACTATACAAAAATATACTAAATAGACTGTCACTATACAATTTATATACAATAGACTGTCACTATACAAAATATATACAAAATAGACTGTCACTATACAAAAATATACTAAATAGACTGTCACTATACAATTTATATACAATAGACTGTCACTATACAAAATATATACAAAATAGACTGTCACTATACAAAAATATACTAAATAGACTGTCACTATACAATTTATATAGACTAGACTGTCATTATACAAAATATATACAAAATAGTCTGTCACTATACAAAATATATACTAAATACACTGTCATTATACAAAATAGACTGTCACCATACAAAACATATACAAATAGGCTGTCATTATACAAAAAATATACAAAATAGATATTTCAAGCTATTAAATGTAATATGTTTGGGCCGAGGAGCCATTTCGTGTAAGTGAGAAAAAACATAGGCTATTAAAATTTTGAGAGGCTATGGAGGATAGTTTTATCTTTAATAATAGGCCTTCTTTTTATGGTCTTCTAACTGGACCTCAACGGGTTAGCCCAAAATTTTATCCTTCTATTGCCCAACCAAATTTTAAGGTTTTACCAGGAAAAGTTTTGATAGTCTTTTTGTTTCTTTCTTTTCTATTATCTTATTTTAATTTATGTTTTGATTATGGAAATTTAAGGTGCAAAAGCTTTTAATATTCACACACCTAAGCTTTAGTGTATTTAACATTCTCGTATCTTAGTATTCATTTTAGAATGTTGTTTTCATTTCTTGAAAAAACATTACATTAGTAAACATGAATATTATTGTCAGCATGAAAAACCTAAAAATCAGTGATGGAGGTAGCTTATTAGCTATTGGTTCAATCGAACCTAGTATTTGCAACACAAAGCATATATATATATATAAAGGATGCAACCATCAAGATTAAATATTGGATTCCCTCTGCCTAAAATTTATTTTCGCAACTTGCTTTTGAATGATGAATAATATACGAATAAAACGTTAGAAGAGTGGGTTGTTAATCGGCACACATCCAATTAAACAAGATCTCATAAGATCATGTTTATTTCAAATAAAAACAACTTTGAATTACTTTTCTAATTCAATTAAGGAATTTCTGTTAAATTCAACCCATTGATATTGAAAAGTAGCCACATCCCACCAAGTTGTGCTTCTTTTTATCTTTCTTTATTCTTCTCCGTAGGGTTTTGAAAAGGAAAAGGAAAAAATAACACGACTCAAAGTTACAAAAGAAAAAAGAAGGATTGTTCCGCACGTCCACAAAAGGAAGAAAAATAAAGGTGAAAGAGATTGCAGTTGAAACGATAATAATTTACTTTTGCCAAATGGAACCCACAAAAGAAGAAGAGAAAAAAGATGCAACAAAATTAAATCCTTATCATATGCTTATATTAATAGATTCATTATTATAAGATAATGACTAGATGGTAATAGTCAAAAATTGGTGATTTAGTCATCATTATAATCTGACGTCGGATGATAAATTTAGATGGGTCCATGAGGATGACGCATGTTTTTTTTTTGTCTACTATAATAAAGTAATAAAGTAAATTTAACGAAACAATGTTTCTTCTGTGTTTTTTCCAATAACAAATGGTTGCAATTACAAACATTTTTCTTTAAAAAACTACCAATTTAATAAGCTATCACAATTTCAAACGACGGCCTACCTTTTTTACAAAAAATTACAAATAAAAAAAATTGCTCGAATAAATGAGTTTGCTCATTTTTTCGCGAATAGCATCAAGCTTTTAGTTTTTATACAATAATTTCATTAACACAGTCGGTGTTAAGTAGGTAGTTAGTGTTAGATAGTTAGTTAGCCAGCTGTCCAATCATGTAGTGACAACTGTAAGTTAAAGAGTTAGTAGTAGGTTAGTTTTGTATATACTCTCTTGAGCTTCTCTGCAATAATAGAGATCTCAATCACTTAAAATGATATCAGAGCTGACGTAATCGATTCAAGTTACGTTGTTCTCGCAAATCTCAAACTCAATCGAACAACTTCACAGTTGATACAACTGAACTCTTCACTCATCTCTGCTTGCTATTAATTCATTCGAGCTAGGGTTTGAATTGTCTTAGGACAACAAAATCTCTGTTTTTCGTTGATCAATGAGTTTGATTTGATCATCAATGGCAATTGAAGAAAACAACTCACTCAGGGGTTCAGACATAACGAATATGAACATTGGACTTCTAGAGGCATTCGCAGCTTCTGTAGTCATCAATCAATATCATCCATTATTTCTTCAGCCATGCGATACTCCAGGTAGCTCTCTTATCTCAATTAAGCTAACTGGACAAGAGAATTATGCATTATGGAGTAGCTCTATGCGAGTTAGTCTATTTGCTAAGAGCAAGTTAGGGTTTGTTGATGGTAGATGCACTAAGGATAAATTTTTCACTTCTTTACATGAACTGTGGGAAAAATGTAATGCCATAGTCTTGTCATGGATCATGAACTCTGTTAGTAATGAATTTCTAAGTGGCATAGTGTATGCATCTAGTGCACAGAAGGTGTGGGCTGATCTTAGAGAAAGTTTTGACAAAGTAAATGGATCCAGAATTGTGTTTCTGCACAGACAAATTGTTACTCTATCCCAGGGCATTTCTTCAGTGTCAATGTATTTCTCAAAGCTGAAGGAGCTTTGGGAAGAGTTTGATGCACTCATGCCTTGCCCTGGTTGTGGCTGTGAGGAGTCGAAGAGATACGCAGAATATTTTGATAATCACACGCTGTTGCAATTTTTGATGGGATTGAATGAGACTTATTCTCAATCTAGCAACCAAAGTATGATGATGAGTCCTACTCCAACTATAAACAACACCTACTCTATGATTATAGTAGAAGAGAGTAGAAGATATGTGGCCAACTTTTCTCAAATCCTTATAGTAAATGAGGGAGTAGCTATGTTCAGTGGAAAAGGAATTCCTCAAGCTACCACTAGCTATAAGCCTAAGAAGAATAATTTGTTTTGTGACTACTGCAACTACAGGGGTCATACAAGGGATACTTGATACAAACTTCATGTCTATCATGCAGATTTCAAGTCCAAAAGAAAGGCTGGACCTAACAATGCTCCTCAATACTCAAGGGCTCAGACTAGTATTGGTCCTAGTAATGGAGGCTTTGAGGTAGTGGCCAATTGTGTAGGACATTCTTAGCTGAGTACTCCCACTAGTCAGGGTGGTCAAGGAATAACTGCAGGAGTACCTTAGTTTACGGTCACTACAAGAAATTGGACCTTTTGTCGCGACTATTGTCACTACAAGAGCACAAAATATCGCCGCTAAATATTTTTAGTGGCGACCTTAAGGCTGCCGCAAGTAACTGCGTTACTGAATGTTTATTGTGACGACTTCTTCGGGTTGCCACTAATAAAACACAATTGTGGCGACTATACTCGTCGCAAAAAGCATATATGTTACGTTGCAAAAAGGGTTCCTTACATCTTCAGTGGCAACTCTTATCGCCATAATATCCTAAGGTTTAGTGGCAGCATAATTTACAAAATTAATATATAGGTATGTTTCTACCATTTGACAATCAATATTAAAAGCTTCCAATATTATTCGACAAATACCAAAAGTATTTCTCAAACTGAATATTATATATACTTGCATTACCAAAGTATCAATTAATTTGTACTACACAATACTTCATCGTTCATTGTCATTGTATTCATATACATATGATAAGAAAAATAATAACTATGATTTACGACCTTCAAACTCATCCATGGTCGACAATAATTGTGATTGATTAAGAGCCTCACCCCTGTTATTAAGAAAACAAATAAGAGATCACTTTGACAATTCTCATAATTTGATATTAATAGTAAAAAAGGATGGCCACAATAGATTGGAGTAAAAGATTGCAAAACGCATTTGCAAAAGCAAAGGGAAAGTTTGACCAAGAAAAGTTGTACAAAATAGTTTTTCCAAGCGAACTAAGCTCAGAAATTTGAAACTATCAAACTGCCCAAGTGGGTCAAAGTGGAGCAGCTAGAAAGCCAAACTCAAATACCACTGTCACGACCTAAAATCCCAACCTGTCGTGATGTCGCCTATCTCGATACTAGGCAAGACGATAATATCAATAAACCACAATTTCTTTTAAGTTTGAAAATATAATATTTAAATACAATAAAAAATCTCACAAATACTGATACGAACACTCCCCAAAATCTGGTGTCACTGAGTACATGAGCATCTAATATGAATACAAGTCTGGAAAAATACGGTCTATNTATGTCTTGACTACCCACAGCCTCACGAGTCCAAATATGTCTTTTGTTTACAAATCAGAGTCCTATTCGACTCTCAAGTCCTAAATTTTTATTTTCAAAGTTTTGACAAAATCCCCAAATTGTTCCCTAGATTTCTCATGAATTTGATGTTAAATCTTATATAAAATCATGAAATGTAGTTGAGAATTGATTAGAGGTAGTTACCCAATGAAAATGTATATAATATTAGAGGTAGTTTTAATACAACGTATATAGTATTTTGCTTGGTCGAAAAAAGCCATCTCCGGTGAACTTTCTTCTCTTCTTTCTATTTTAGTCACATATAATGATACAAATACATTGTATTCTGTATAAGTACACTTAAATACATTATATTTTTGTATAAATTCATTATTGTTTTGCATGTATTTATGTATTTTGAAGGTTTGTATTTTTTTAATACAGCCAAATATCATTGTATATTGTGATTTTTTGTTGTTTGAATACAGTCGAATTGAATTCGGTGAATTAAATACAATGTATAATAGTGAATAATGATTTTATTTCTTCTCCATTTTCTTATTCTTCTTCCATTTTCTTCCTTTCCACTTTATCTTGAGACGAGGGTCTATCGAAAACAGCCTCTCTACCTCTCCAGGTACGGGTAAGGTCTGCGTACATACTACCCTCCCCAAACCCTATTTGCGGCATTATACCGGGTATGTTGTTATTGTTGTATAATAGTGAATAATGAATATATGTGAATTGAATACAATTTATATAGTCGAATAGAATAGAACGGTATACACCCTATTTTCTTGATTACCTCACTGTATTTATAAATACAGTCGCGCGAATACATGGAATAGAATAAAATAGAGTAGCAACGAAATTTATGTAGAATTGATTTTGTTGAGTTAAATTAGGAGTGATATATGCCAATGGATCCTGCGGATGTATTTTGACACCCCACAGCTTCGGCACTTTCCGTTATTAAACAACTGGACTCCCTTTATTTTTAGGCTAAATCCGCTATTGTCTTCATGAATATAGTAGCTGTCACGATCCAACATCCGACTAGTCGTGATGGCACCTAAACCACCCGCTAGGTAAGCCACTTAACCACTAACAAATTTCAATAACAATTAATAAGTCAATTTAAGTAAATGTCATGACCCAAAATCTCACCCGTCGTGATGGCGCCTATCTCGATACTAGGCAAGTTGTTAATTTCACTAAACCACAATTTTTTTTAAGTTTGAAAATATAATATTTAAATACAATACAAAATCTGCCAAATACAAATATGAACACTCCCCAAAACATGGTGTCACTGAGTACATGAGAATCTAATATGAATACAAGTCTGGAAAAATACGGTCTATAATAGTCTAAGACCAAAATACGATAAACAAGGAGATAGGGAAGGAGAGACAAGGTCTGCTAAATACGGCAGCTACCTCTGGATCTCCGAAAAATCAACTGTACGAGAGAATCAACACCCGCTATGTTCAGAAGCACCTGAATCTGCACACGAAGTGCAGGGTATAGTATGAGTACAACCCAACTCAGCAAGTAACAATAATAACTAAGGAACTGAAGATAGTGACGAGCTACACAGTTATAGTTCACTTTCAGTAATTCCAGCAACAAATAGACATGCTTTCAAATCTAGCAGTTTAAGTCAAATCAATTTTATACAGTTCATGTTCATGTAATCCGAATATAGAATCTTTCAGAGAATTTCACAACAATGACAGATAACAACTAAATGCAACAATAAATGAAAATCAAGTACAACCTCTCAGGGCAACAATCACTCAACTCGTCACAACAGCTCAACCACTCGGGTCTCAGCCCTCAGCACTCACACTCAATGGGTACCCGCGCGTACTGGGGGTGTACAGACTCCGTAGGGGCTCCTATAGCCCAAGCGCCATAATCCGCACGGACAACTCACGTGCTATAATATCCTGCACGGATAACTCACGTACCATAATATCCTTACCTTACCGACATGCCCTCGACCTTACTCAGTCCTCAACCTCTCGAGTCTTTCGGGCTCTCGAAAATCACAAAGATCAGCCCAAACAAAGATAACATAGTGAATCAACAAATATCAAGAAATACTGAGGTATGATGCACAAGTAAAATTATGACTGAGTACAAGACATCAATTAGTAAATAATTCAACAAGTACGCGACCTCTGTGGGTCCCAGCAGTACTATCACATAGTCTAAACATGATTTACAGTCAAATTTCTTCAACACAAAGAGAGCATATAGCTAACAATAAGTTATTCAACTTTACAATTTCACGGGACAGACCAAGTCACAATCCCCTCAGTGCACGCCCACACGCCCGTCACCTAGCATGTGCGTCACCTCCAAAATAATCACATGACACAAAAATCTGGGGTCTCATACCCTCAGGACCAGATTTATAACTCTTACTTACCTCAAAACGTGAAATTATTTACTCTACTATGCCTTTGCCTCGCAAATCGACCTCCGGATGCCTCGAATCTAGTCACAATAATTCGTTTCAGTCAATAAAATTTATTGGAATGAATTCCATAAGAAAAATACTAATTTTCCATAAAAATCCGAAATTTAGCTCAAAAATCACCCAGTGGGGCCCACGTCTTGGAACCCTACAAAAGTTACAAAATCCGAAAGCTCATTCAACCACGAGTCTAATCATACTAATTTTACCAAAATTCGACCTCAACTCGACCTCCAAATCTTCAAATCTTATTTTCAAATCTCTAAGTTCAAATCCCCAATTTACACCTCAAAAACATGTAATCTAGTCGGATTATTCGATGATAATTCAATATTATGGAGTAGAAAAGATCACAAGAGACTTACCCCAAAATTTCTTGTGATTTCTCGCTCAAAAATCGCCTCACCCGCTTTTGAAAATGTCAAAAATGATAAAATCTCGGACTCATCTGTTTTTAACATTCTGACCAGGAGTTTCGCACCTGCGGCTCCATTTCAGCATCTGCGGAGCCGCATCTGCGATCAAAGCTCCGCTTTTGCGGAAAAGTCACTTAAGCCTGCCTCCGCTTCTGCGATCAAGGGACCGCATCTGCGCTCATCGCAGGTGCGGAATTTCCCTCGCACCTGCGACCACTGCCTCACAACCCTCTGTCCGCATCTGCGCTTGTTGGGCTCGCTTCTGCGAGCTCCCACCTGCGATGGAATTTCAGCAGGTGCGATTGCATCAGATGGCAGAAACTTCGGCTTTTTTTCCTTCTAAGTCCGAATTTGATCCGTTAACCATCCGAAACTCACCCGAGGCCCTCGGGACCTCAACCAAATATACCAACAAGTCCTAAAACATCATACGAAATTAGTTGAACCTTCAAATTACCTCAGACAATGCTAAAATCATGAATCATACCCCAATTCAAGCCTAATGAACTTTGAAATGTCAAGTTTCTACAAACAATGCCGAAACCTATCGAATCACGTCCGATTGACCTCAAAATTTGAACACAAGTCATAAATGACATACACAGGCCTATTAAAAGTTTTAGAATCGGATTTCGATCCTGATATGAAAAAGTCAACCCCCCGGTCAAACTTCCCAAAAATTCAACTTTCGGCATTTCAAGCCAAATTTCACTACGGACCTCCAAATAATTTTCTGAACATGCTACTAAGTCCAAAATAACCATACTGAGCTATTGGAATCATCAAAATTCAAATCCGAGGTTGTTTACATATAAATTCACATCCGGTCAACTTTTCTAACTTAAAATTTTAAATTATGAGACTAAGTGACTCATTTCACTCCGAATTCCTTGCGGGCATGAACCAACTAACCTGATAAGTCATAAATTAATTATAAGGCATAAATTAAACAGTAAATGAGGGAACGAGGTTATAATATTCAAAACAAGCGGCTGGGTCGTTACAACTACAAGCATGAGAATTTAAAGAAAACTCAATATAGTTTCCTGTGTTGAAGCTTCAAGTGTCAATAAACTTATTTAATTATGCATAAAGTTTATAAATTACTAAATATGATCATAAAAAAGGTGTAAAACAGAATCGACAACACAAATAGACAGAATGAAAATTATAACCGGTTTGAAATAGAGCCAAGATTTTCCATCAAAATGGGGAAAGGAAAAAGCATTAAGCAAATAACTGATGGGGGCTCCTATTATCCGGAGATTGATTTTAGATTGAGCAGTAAACTTTATTCTGAAAAATTCTTAGCTCAATTCAGCAAAAACCCAAATAATCTATTAAAGGCCAAACACAAATGAATCAGCTAGTACTACAAATATCAGTTGGTGTAACATTCACCTCTTTTTAGCTTTTGTCAAAGTAAATAAACACAGCTGATCCCAACTCTATTAAGATCAATAAGCTAATCAATACAATTGTTGTGATGATTAAGGTACCAAAAAGTTGCTAAAAACAGGAGAACCTGAAGACCGAGAAAGAGATAGAGGAGAGACTACCCCGATTTAAGTAGCAATATAGCATAAAATCCAAAGACTAATAAAGAGATAGCTGAGAAGGGAAATGGAAAAACCGTTGAGCCTCTTATCGATACTTTTGTTCAAAAAGAGAATATATGAGAATAGTAATAACAGTATGAATGAAAATAAAAAAGAAAACACATAACTAGTAATGCTAGTAATACTAACATAAAATCGGGTTGAGGGACGAACACCTCGAAGAGCACTATAATAATTCCCTGAAACTACTTTGAAACTTTAGGTCAATTATGTTATCAACATGGTACCGTGTACGAGTAAAGTAAGATATAGTCAGTATTGTCTCTCTAATTAGTTCCATCCAATTGTTCAAATAACAGACTATTAGACAACAAATCTAATAGCTAGTAGAATTTAAAAGATTTACTTGACAACCAAGATTACCACATCATAATATTTGCTCTCCATCAGTAACAATAATGACTTGGATAAAAATTTCCAGCACACGAAATAATCGATAAGAAACTTGTAAGATAACTTTTCATTTCTTTCCTGAGCATTGAAATAATATGTTATCAACATAATTTTAGCAGCATAGACATAAAATCACCCATTGTTCTGGTAACAGAGTAGACTCATCATGAAATAACATAGAATAGTCAAGTAATATTTTAATGGAATTGTATTCTCCTAGACTTAATGTAAAAGGATTTTAAATGTACAATTGACCAAAATGGGAGCTTAAAGCATTTGTTCTAGAGGGCACAAAAAGGGAAAAACATGATAAAATAAAAAGGAGAACGAGAAAATTAAACATATATGACCATATAGCCATGCTACATAGTAATTTCGTTAATGTGATGGACAATATAACCATGCTATCTCTAACCTCCTACCAACTCCATTTAAGTTCATATAATGAACCTGATGTAAAATTTTTACTACTATAGTGAGAGGTAAGACTACCTGAAGAACCACATAGCCATGTATCCTTACGAGGAAACTTAATATTGAAAGAATTTGTGCATTAATTTCTTCTCCTGATATTTGACAGAAAATGTTACCAGTCTTATTATGAGTGAAAATGGAAGAACGAACTCAAGGTTATAACTCAAGAATTATGAAATGACCTGAAGTTCTTGGCTTGAAACAACATGAGGTAGAAGGTCACGTGATAGCATCTCTCTCCACCACAGGAAAGGCAAGTCCTTTGTTGTAGTGTGAATCCCATAACAAGCTATATCAACGCAACTCTATAAAGATGACTGTCAAGAAGGACTAATAGTTGACAACTTCACATAAACTAAATCAATTATCTTCACAACCAAACACCCATTAATTAATAAATCCAGCTGCAGAAATCAATGATAACTAAATAGTTTCTCCTGGAGTAGGAAACTAACTGAATAGAACTTAATCTAAAGAAAAAAGAGGGTAATAATACTATTTCCAACTACACATTAGATCCCACTATTTTAGTTTACAGATAATTAAAAATTGCACAATTAAACATGAAGCACTATCATATTCTTTTGGGGTATAGCAGAAAAAGTTAACACAGTCCATAACAACGTTAAGCAAAAGCTAGACAATCAAAGAATTAGCCAACAAATAGTTTGGATTACCTGGCAACTGAAAAGGTCCATGGGGTGATAGGCTAATCTTCAATAGCTCTATATTCTAAAAACATAACCTCAACACCTCAAACACCACATTTATTCTTCATGTCAAGAACAAAATTACCATTTGATATTTCCTTCAATGTTCTCTCAATCACTATCCTAAACTTTTATTCCTCCTCTTTCCGCCAATACAAATACCCTTAGTTCCTTTCTCTACTAACAAAACAAACTGAAACAACAATAACCCTCAAAGAAAAAACAAATAAATACCCAAAAATTACGAATGTTCGTGCTTCTACTACCAAGAAAAGAACAACCCAACTTTTATGATTAACACAGAATTACTACTCGATTTTGCTAGAGAAAGAGGTAGCGAGAGATTGGAGAGTGATGTCATGACCGCGAATCAAAAAATAGTTTACTAATTTTTTTAGGAGGCCAAGAGAAGTTGAGCATCAGACTGAAAACCAAGAATCCCCGTTGACTCCTCACCATGGATTGTTATTGTATGAATTATTTTTCGTTCCTATAGATTTTCAACTAGGTCAGAGAAATTATAGGTGAAATCTATGAAAATCCTATGTGAAATCGTTGAAATTATCATTGTCGCTAAGTGTATATACCACCGAAAAGGGATTTGAGTTTAAGATTAGAGAACACCTGATGGAGTCACATTTTCTGATTAGGACTTTTATGTTGAATTGAGTAGGGAAAATTTCTAGAGAGAAACGAGCAAGGGGAAGAAGACCTACACCAATTTGTGCCTTTTCTTTTCATTTAATAATAGGAGTGAATTTTTTATATACTTTTTAATAGTGTTAGCGGCCACTGATTCGCCACATAAAGACCTGCAGAGGTGACCGTATAAAAGTCACTACATAACTTTGAAGCCATAATTTTGGTCTTAGCGGGAATGAAAAATTCAATGTTTAGCTGAACGTATTAGAAGCGACCTGAGAAAACTCGCCACTAAAATATTTACCTTTTGCAGCGACCATTATAGTCGTCACAAAAAGTATAGCTTTTGTTGCAACAAATCAACTCGCCACTAAATATTGCCACAATAAGTCTGATTTCTTGTAGTGAGTTGATCAGTACAATCATATATTGCATCTATTAGGCAAGTCTAGTGTCACTCCTACAAACCAAGGTGATCAACCAAGTAATGTTATGTCTGCAGGTATGATCTCACCATCTATAGTTACTGAAGTTGAGATTAGGTGGATAGTTGATACATGAGCTTCTAATCACATGGTAAAGAGTCTTTAAGTTCTAATAGAATCTAAGACTGTTGGTAAATCTAGTATTGGAAAAGTATACTTATCTATAGGAAGAATAACAAGTGTAAGGCATACAAGGATAGCATATTACCAATGTGTTACACATACCAAAGTTCAAATACAACCTCTTATCTGTTTCAAAACTAACAAAGGAGCTTAGGTACTTAGCTTTGTTCTATCCTGACTTCTGCCTTTTTCAGGATCTCTTCAATGGAAAGGTGAAGGGGATTGGTAAAGAGGAGGAAGGTCTCTACATCTACATATCAGACAACAAAGAACAAGCAAGTGGAAGAGAGAAGAACAAGTCAGACGTTGCAAGATCCTTTGTAAATACAATAAAGGATGATAGATCAAATGTATCTCTGTGGAATAGGAGGTTAGGTCATGTGCCAATTGATTCTGAGAAAGCTAAGTTGTTTTCAACATTTAAAGTGTAATGTCTGTCCTCTTGCTAAGCAAATAAGACTTCCGTTTCCTCTTAGTACTTCTGTTGCTACCGCTTTTTTTTATTTATTTCATGCTGATGTTTGGGGTCCCTATAGGATACCTACTCATGATGGAAAGAAGTATTTTCTCACATTAGTGGATGATACTCCAGGTTTACCTGGATAATCTTGTTGCCTTCTAAAGCTGAAGTAATTGTTGTTCTTAGACAGTTCTTCATTATGATTAAAAATGTCTATTCTTGCACTTTGAAATATCTGAGAACATATAATGGTTGTAAGTTTTTCAACTCTCAGATAATGTCTGTACTCCACAACAAAATAGAGTAGCTGAAAGAAGGAATACACACATACTTAATTTTGCCAGGGTACTGAGGTTTCAAGTAGGTGTTCCATTGAGGTTTTGGGGGTGTATCAACAATACTCTATATCATTAACAGACTACCAACACAGGTGCTGCAAGGAAAGAGTCCCTTTGAACTGCTAATTGGTCACTCTCCTTCCTTGAACCACATGAGGATTTTTGGTTGCTTAGGTTATGTGACTGATGTAAAAAGGGTGACAAATTTTCACCTAGAGCCTCACCATTGGTTTTTCTTGGTTACTCTGTGACTCAAAAGGAGTACATGATGTACAACATCCATACCAAGGAGTTCTTAATAAGTAGAGATATGTTGTTCAAGGAAAATGTCTTCCCTTTCCAACATCCAGCTCATTTACCTCATTTGTTTCCTGCAATTGACATACTTCAAGTGTCATTGCTTACTGTTACCTCTATAACTCCTCCTACACCTTCTTCTATATCCTCACCTCCTCCTCCTACATCTATTACTTCTGCTTCTCCAACTCATCGCAACCTAGACCAAACTACTCAAGCAACTGCTGAGATTGAGTCAGAATTAGTAGCTGAGCCTACTCATGATCAGTCTACTAATCAGCCCTCTACTGCTGATAATCATATGGAAGAATCCTCACCTCCTAGAAGATCTGGGAGACCTAGTAAACCTCATATCTGGTTGAAAGATTATATCACCAAACCTCAAGGCAAAGCTAACTACTCATATCCTCTTTCAACACATGTTAGCTATGAGAATGTGTCTGATTCCTATTCTACAGTTGTGTAGCCACAGTCTTATGCTAAAGCTTACAAGGATCCCAAATGGATTGCAACTATAAAAGCTGGAATCTCAACTTTAGATGACAATCATACCTGGTCTATAGTAGAATTACCTACTGGAAAGGTTCCCATTGGATGCAAATGGGTGTTCAAGGTAAAGTACACAGCTTCAGGTGAGGTTGAAAGATACAAAGCCAAGTTGGTAGCTAAAGGTTACAGTCAAAAAGAAGGGCTTGATTACACAGAAACCTTCTCACTTGTAGTCAAAATGGTGACTGTCAGGTCAGTGATTTGTCTCGCTCCGACCTCGGGGACCGCGACCGGCGCTTAACCGAGATACCCCGGTCAAGCAATCCTACTTGATGCCTTCTTCCCAACCTTACCCATGAACCATGTAAGAATCAATAATAAGAGATAGATATGAGAAGGTTAAGGAGTTCCACATTCTTTTTCCATTACTCAAAAGAGATTCATTTTACAGTTTCCATAATATCACAAGTTCATAATTACGAGAGGAAACACGTTTTCCAAAATATCAACACTTCTAATTCATTACCCAACATTGAACACCACCCACAACATATCTATGGAGCCTCTAAGTACATAAGAGTAATATGGAAGTGTCGGCGACAAGGTCCCGGCTATACCTCAAAACATTATGTACCAAGTCAAGTGACATAAGGCCCGGAACAGAATAGGGCTCATCAAAACCTGCTGAGTAGAGGGTAATTGCTAACGAGGATCAGAGTTGCCTACTGACGAATCACTTACATCCATTAAAGATGCAGCGCCCCCGGCAAAATGAACGTTAGTACATATGGAATAGTACTAGTATGTAATAGTATGTAAGGCTAAACACTCTCTCAAATAATTGAGTAACAATACAAGGAGAAACAATATAAGATCAATGAGAGCCTCAAACGATATAAAAGCATCGAGTTAAGAAGAAGATAACTTTTTTCCAAGTAAATATCATTATTTTTAAGTTGGGAGATCTTTAGCACCGATATACCATCGTGTTTTTAGCACGGAGTCCCATCACGGTCCGATCGGCTAAGCTATCTCACCCAAAGACATCCAATCACAATACCATCGTACTTTTAGACTGGAGTTCGATCTCAACCCGATTGGCTAAGTCGTCTCACCCCAAGATATCCCACCACAACACCACCATGCGTGTAGTATAGCGTCAGATCTCGACCCGATCGGCTAGGTCGTCTCCCCACATGTGCTGTGTGAGTCAAGATCCAATCTAAGGTTAGCTATAATCTCATCCCAATAAAGGAAAAAAATCTCAACACATCAATCTCATCCCATTTAAGGAAAAATAATCTCAACATATCAGTATGTAGATTTACCTCTCAATCACATCGACTTTATTAGGAACACTTGGAACATGGGAATTAGGAACCTGGGTCAACCATACTTGAAACTTACGAGAACATCATGAAATTCGATTCTAAGAGAGAAGTTTAGCCAACATACCTCTCTTGAGCTTTTCTTAGGTTACTATAACGCCCCAACACTTCTAGCAATATCAATCTATAGGAGATAGCAAAAATCAGATAATAATTAGAAGGATTCTCATAATATAACTCTCTTGGAAATTTTGTCAAACACCTATTATGCAAAATCGACTACAAAGCTTTATAATGGTAATCTCTTCCTCCCTCAACCAATTTCAACAAGAAACTACCTAAAATAGTTCAACAACCCCACATACTATCATATATTGGCACATGCATGGCCTATCTCCAACTCCACAATATACTTAAACCCATAACCTCTTGCATGAAAGCTTAGGAGAAGGATTACTCAGACAGATGGCCTAGTGAGTGATTTCCCTGAATCTTCAAGATTGGGGCAAGGATTGATGATTAGAATGGCTAGGTATTCTCCCCCTCTCTCTAAGGTACTCACTTCTCTCTAAAACATCTCATTTTTGCCTTCAAAATAAGCCTCAAAGGCTTTTAATTAAAATGGGGTCGGATTATAAAACTAAAAAATGGACCCTCTGAACTCAACTTTGCAGTCACAGAACAGATATGCAGCCCGCAAAATGGACCGCAAAAACGATCCCAAAAACTGGACAGGCCTGGACAGGTCTGAGGCCAGTCTATGGTCTGCAGACCAGTTATGCGACCGCGAAATAGACCGCAGAATCCCCCTCCGAAATTTTCATGCCAAATATGCGACGGAAGTACGGACCGTGAAACATGTATGTGATCGCTTAATGGACCGCAAAACAACCTTCAAAATTCAACTATTTTTCTTCTCAATTCCGTGATGGTTATGCAGCCCGCGGAATAGTTCTGCGTTCGTGAAATGACCGCAGAATTGCCTTCTTCTTCCAAATATTTCTGTCAACTCCTCAGTGAAAATTATCTACAACCTTCGAACACATTAGCCTACCTCGACACCACATAACCTTAAATTCCTTGGCAAACTTTTACGGGTCTTTACATGATTGCAGTTGCAGCAGCCAAGTATTGGCCTCTCTTTCAAATGGATGTCCATAATGTATTTTTGCATGGGGAACTTTTAGAGGAGGTGTACATGGATGTACCTCAAGGGTTTGCAAGCCAGGGAGAGTCTCACAAGGTTTGCAAACTTCACAGATCACTGTATGGCCTGAAGCAGGCACCCAGGCAATGGAACAGGAAACTGACTGATGCCCTGATGTAGCTGGGCTTCATTCAAAGTAATTTTGATTACTCCCAATTTACAAAGAAGATCAGAGCTGAGCTTATTGTTGCGTTAGTTTATGTAGATGATCTGATCATCAATGGGAGCAGCTAGGGGTGTTCGTCGGTCGGTACATTACGGTATTTAGACATTTTGGTTTGATATTTTCGGTATTCGATTTCTTAAAATGTTATACCAATACCATACCTAATTAAATTCGGTATGGTTCAGTTTTTATCCGTTCGGTTTTGGTTTATTCGGTTCGGTAACTTCGGTTTATTCAGTTTGAATACTAACTAGTGCATAAAGTCATAGACTGTTATATTCATAATTAAGGTACTCAAAAGTACAAAACTAAAAATATTTGTTAAAAACGTTTTGTCCAAAACCAGCAAATATCAACCTAGAGAGAGAAAACTATATATCAAATAAATTTGATCATTAGAAATGTCTTGTTACTTAGAGTTAATTGATGAACTTAGAGAATAAAAGAAAGTAAAATTTTAAGTTTTTTTATGTTTATGTTATAATTAATAATATGTGTATTGTGAAATATAATATATATTTCGGTACAGTATCGGTATTTCGGTATTTCATTATGAAATACTATTAAATACCATACCTAATACCATTTTTTTTAAAACTTAAACCAAATACCATACCGAATACCAAAATATCGAATACCAAATACCAAATACCAAAATTTTCGATTTCGGTACGGTTATTCAGTGTTTTCTAAATTATGCACAGTCCTAGGAGCAGCCTAGATCTGATTACTCAGACTAGAAATGATGTGAAACTTAGGTTCAAAATGAAGGATCTAGGAAGAACTTAAGTTCTTTCTAGGAATAGAATTTGCAAGATCCAGAAGTGAAATTATTATGAGTCAAAGAAAATATGCTCTGAATTTGATATCTGAAATGGGACTTGCAGGTGCTAAACCTACTGGAACACCTCTAGACAAACTTGAAGCTTACTTCAGTTGAGTATGACACTGATGTAGGTCCACCTAAGTGTGAAGACAAGATGTTTGATGATATAGATTTATATCAAAGACTGATAGGAAGGCTATTATATCTTACAATGACCAGAGTGGATATAGCATTTGTAGTACAAGTACTAAGTCAATTTATGCACAAGCCTAAGAAGTCTCATTAGGAAGCTGCCTTGAGGGTTGTGAAGTATATCAAAACTTCTCTAGGTCTTGGTCTATTGATGCCTTCAGAAGGATCAGATAAGCTTGAAGCCTGCTGTGACTCAGATTGGGGAAGATGTTTACAGACTAGAAAATCAGTGACAGATTACCTAGTAAAGTTTGGTAATGCCTTGATTGATTTCATGAAAATCTAAGAAACAAGACACAGTTGCAAGGAGTTTTGCTGAACCTGAATTCAGAAGTATGGCCTCTACAGTTGCTGAGATAACATGGCTTACATGACTTTTCAAAGAATTAGGGGTTGGTGTAAACTTGTCGGTTGATCTCTTCTGTGACAGCAAAGCTGCTATCCAAATTGCAGCTAATCCAATCTTTCATGAAAGGACCAAACACATAGACATTGATTGCTATTTTGTACGAGAAAAAATCATACAAGGTGCTATTAAAACTCACCATATTCCTACAAAAGAGCAGCAGGTTGATCTTCTCACCAAGAGCTTAGGAAGACTGTAACATGATCACTTGATGTTCAAGCTGGGATTGAAGGATATCTTCAAACCATCAGCTTGAGGGAGGGTGTTAAGTAGGTAGTTAGTATTAGTTAGTTAGTTAGCCAGCTGTCCAATCATGTAGTGACAACTGTAAGTTAAAGAGTTAGTAGTCGGTAAGTTTTGTGTATAACAAAGTATGTACTCCTCTTTTTAGTTAACTAAAAATCAATGGAACAGTAGAATTCTATTTCCTTCTCTCTTGAGCTTCTCTGCAACAATGGTGATCTCAACCACTTAATAGTTGGCAACTCCATAATATATACAACAACCGTAACAAGTTGAATAACTTGGTCTCAACGCAAATTAGTTGGAAATAGATTATATAAATCCTCATTATTCACGTCTCTTCATTTAATCGCGTCTCAACCTAATATTTAAATCTAAATAGTTAACATGCCAAAATGACTTAGTCGTAGTTTCAACTAATGATATTACATATATAGATCTATTTCTTCTTTGTGTTTTATTTTTTATTAAACTGCATGAATTCCGAAAGATTGTTTGTCATTTGAGGTAACTTTTTCTTTTTATATAGTCTATCTCATTCTTTTTAAAACGTCCAATCACTATGATTTAGCATTAGTGAATCAACGCATGTGTATAATTTCTGCATTTCAGAAAAAGGTTTAATATTTTCTTTTTTAGCAGAAGTCTAGATCCATCTTGGAAAAAATAATAGTACTATAAATCAGAAGTCTAGCCATGCAAATTAACAAGATATTGTTATGTAAGCAGATTTTTTGAACAACGTTCGTGGAATTGTGACAAAAAGATTCCAAAAGGATAACTTTTAAAATATATAAAGAGAAAGCAAAAGGAAGCAAATGGGACAAGAGAAGTTTGTGCGTTGGTTGTTCCCTTCGTCTATTTTTCAACTACACAAATCTAATATGGCTGAGTTAATTTTATTCAACATTTACAAACGGGAGACAAATTGGATTATTGTGAAAAAGTGAGAAAGATATAGAATAAAATCAATTTCTTTTTATCTCACACTAATTAATGAAGAATTAATTCCTAGTCACTTTTGTCTGGCACATGGTTTGCACATCACTTAGCTTTCCTAATTTTTGATAAATACTCAATTAGGTTTGTCTTAATAAATAAATATTTTTTGAAATAAAACTCCAATTCTGGGCTTAAGAAACTCTTCTCTAATTTTTATGGAGATTAAGCAATATAATGTTATGGTAAAGAATTTTTTGTACTGATAAGTCACTCAAAAGGTATCTACAAATAAACTTTTTTAAAATATGATTTTTATACTTTCAAAATAAGATAAATTACGTGCTAAAACAAATTAAAGTAAACTATATATATATATATATATATATATATATATATATATATATATATATATATATATATATATATNCAACGTTCGTGGAATTGTGACAAAAAGATTCCAAAAGGATAACTTTTAAAATATATAAAGAGAAAGCAAAAGGAAGCAAATGGGACAAGAGAAGTTTGTGCGTTGGTTGTTCCCTTCGTCTATTTTTCAACTACACAAATCTAATATGGCTGAGTTAATTTTATTCAACATTTACAAACGGGAGACAAATTGGATTATTGTGAAAAAGTGAGAAAGATATAGAATAAAATCAATTTCTTTTTATCTCACACTAATTAATGAAGAATTAATTCCTAGTCACTTTTGTCTGGCACATGGTTTGCACATCACTTAGCTTTCCTAATTTTTGATAAATACTCAATTAGGTTTGTCTTAATAAATAAATATTTTTTGAAATAAAACTCCAATTCTGGGCTTAAGAAACTCTTCTCTAATTTTTATGGAGATTAAGCAATATAATGTTATGGTAAAGAATTTTTTGTACTGATAAGTCACTCAAAAGGTATCTACAAATAAACTTTTTTAAAATATGATTTTTATACTTTCAAAATAAGATAAATTACGTGCTAAAACAAATTAAAGTAAAC
>AWOL01S0100439.1:0-17039 GCA_000715115.1 Nicotiana otophora
TTGTTTCCATGATAAAGTTATTGATTCTATCCACAATAACATAATCAACAACAACAATATACACAGTGTAATCCATAATATCAAGCAGAAATACATAGATGTATTATGTCACAATACATCATAATGCAAAATGGTGAATAAAAAACAATTTAAAGAAAAATTCGAGCCATATTGGACTTTTATATAAATCAATTATTCTGACATGTTTTCCTTTTATTCTTCTCTATCAATTTATCTTTTGATAAACAAGTGGTTGTTGTAAACAAATGAGCAAATTAATGAGGCATTCAAGTTTGATACGGAAAATAATTATGAGTAGAATTAACGGTAGAGTTGTTTAACCAAAAAGTATAACTTTCGGCTGAAACTAGTATATTTATGTAATAACGGGTTAAACCTAGTTAATGATAATATCTCTAGATGCGAATCTTGAAAACGTGTGTGAGGTGGGACAGATCCAGTAAGGGTTGACAATAACAAGCATTAAATAGTCATATAAAGTATAAGCAATAATGGAAGAGTGGCTGATAATAAATAGCATTTGAGTAAATAAGAGGAGTGATTCACCCAATAAATAATGAGCTAGGTGATTATTCCTCCTGGCAATGATGAGTGATAGACAGATCTTAGAATATTCGAAATCTTTTCGGATGTGATGGAAAAGTGTAGGATAATATGAACATGAATCTTGATAAAAAAAGTGTTCTTTTTATCTTTTCAAGAGGAAGAAAATCTTTTAGCAAGGTCTGCTCTTCTCACAATGAATATCGCATGCCCTTATTCATTATCTTTTTTCATGTTTATATAGGACATACCCCCAATAAACCCTAGTAGCACAAGTACAAAGAATATCCAATGGAATATTCTCTTTAATATCTTGCCCTAATAAACTAGTCGTTACAGCTCTTCTTACGGCGCTCGACACAGGCCATTTTCTGCATCTCGATCACGGGATTCACTATCTTCTGGTCGACCTCGGCTGACTCTTTTCTCGATATTGCTTAGCCCCCAGTACTGAGACAGATATCGACCCATACAGTTAGTCCCTCCGCTTATTAAGGCAGGCCTCAGGCGAACTTAATGAGCGAATTCTGTTTACTGTGGTTGGAAAAATTTGTACGAGCAAGTTGAGCAGTGACGTTTCAGACGAGATGACATCGTGACCTTTCGTGAACCACAACCTTTGGGGGTGTGTCGCTTCCGCACCAGAATGACGTCATGACATCGTGTGTCATTATGGTGCATTTTCCCGATGCTCTGCGTCGTTTCCCCTGCGACTGTCGGTCGGGGGCTATTGTTTCGACTCCAGTGCCAGGTAATGATGGCATAGTATCTTGGTTTTGATGCATGGATTCTTATAAAGAGAGGTGTAACGACATTCATTTGCTCCCTACACATTTTTCTCATAAAAACCTTGTGCTTTCTTCTTCTTCTTCTTCTTCCATTTCCGCATATCTTCTTTACTGGTCTTAGCGATTCTTATTGCCTCTAATACTTCCTTGCCTGAATATCCTCTTTCAAAAATATGGCTAATGTATCCTCTGGTTCTAGTGCGAGAGCAGACCCTGTCCCTTTGACGGTGCTTATGCCCCCTCGCGTTGGTGGTGTCTCTGTCGCCGTTGAAGATGAGCATTTTCCTACGGTGGAGGAAATAATTCCTCGTAGTGAGAAAGTTAGGCTTGACTTTTCGAATGAGCCTGAAGGCGAGCCCGATGCCTCAGAATCAGCGATGAAAGAGGTCGATCTAGCTGAACTTAGGGCAAAATTCAACATTCTTTCCCACATCTATCTGGTCCCAGCAGGGCGTGATATGGTACAAATCCACCGCCCCGAGTATTGTGCATTCTATGCATATCCTTTCAATGTTGGCTATACTCTTCCCCTTTCTCCCGTTGGAGGAGGAATTTTGCCGCTACTATGGTGTTAGTCCATCCCAACTATCTCCATACATCTACAAGCTTATTAGGATCAATGCTCACAAAATTTGCGGAGTTGGCCGGGGTCGAGGTCACACTCCGCCATCTGATGCATCTCTTCGCCCCTAGTTTCTACAGGGGGCGATGTTGCACCTTCGCCGCTAAGGAGGTAAATGCCTGGTGGTGAAGATGGATGACAAGGAAAATAGTCAGTTCTGTCACAACTACCTTTTTGTGAGGACCGAAGACGTGGTGACCAACGCGAATGGATTCCCTGAGGCTTGGAATTACTCTCGTAAGTATCTATTTTTTGCCGAAAGCATTAGATTTGTCTTAGTCGTCGGCTCTGAAATTTTGTGCCTTCTTCGTACAGCCAAGACTACGCCCCTCTTTTGGTCGGAGAAATTTTGAATTAGGTTGGCCGGGTTGTGCCTCACATTGTGGGGATTTGTGAATGGACAGGCTTTCTCAAGAAGTCTGGGCCTACTTCTTCCTTGGCCACTGAGTTCATCTGTATAAATTTTTGCTATCTTGACCTCATTGTCACTTGCTTGTTGCGGTTTATTCTTGGTAGTGATAACCTTCAATCTTTCTTTTTCAATTCGAGGATCTTCGAGGAGGCCGAGGGTTCTTCCTCCTGTATTTCGTAATAGGAAGGCTACCACTTCTTTGGCGTCTATTCCCATTGTGACCGCGGCTAGGCCTTCCCGGTCGTCTACTTATGTTCCTTCTTCTACCGCGGCCAGGTCTGCTCGGTCGTCGACCCCACCTACTGTTGCCTCGGCATCGGTTTTTTCTCTACCTGTGGACATATCGACAACAGAGCTTCCAGCTTCCCCTTTGCACCGTCTAGTGGATGATTAGGAGGAGTCGCCGAGCAACGGAAATTTGGTTTCCCGTAAGAGAAGATCGGTGGACGTCGGTGATGGGGTCGCTCGGGCTGTGGTTTTAGTAAGGGGCCATTTTTTCATCCGTGAGACGACGACAATAGTGCTTGAAGATGACATCGATTTGTCGTCTGAGATTCTGCCATCGACTGAGGCCGTAGAGGGTGTGTCCATTCCCGATGCCACGATGGAAGTCGACGGGCCATCTGCGAGGGTCTCTGATACTTTACGGCAAGATGATCCATCGGCCTCGCGACCGGCTGACGATCCTTCTTCGCTGGCCGACAGGAAAGGTAAAAGCATTGCCCAGGATAACTATGAGACGGGCTCTGATATTGACGCCGATGAGGTGAGGATGATGGGGGAGGGATCTACCCGTCTCGAAGTGAGATTGGAGGGGTCCATGCGGACCATTGCAATCCTCATGGATCGAGATTTGTTAGTAAATACGGAGAACGTGGTTCCTTCCCTTGGTCCCCTCTGTTCCGATGTGGAGGGTAAAACCCTTGAAAAGCTGGATGACGCTACCTTATCAAGGAGCATAGTCGGCCTCGCTCTTAGGGCAAGCTTTTCGACTTCTTTGATTTTTATTTGTCAAGTTCAACGTTTAGGCTACATTTTACTCTCCGCTTTTTTTTTCTTTCTCTTTCAGACTGTGATTTTGGAAATTGAAAGTGGCCAAAGAGAGGAGAGGCGTAAGGCTATTTTTCTGAAGATGGAGCGAAAATACTGCGAGTACTATGGCAAGTACCACGAGATTTGTAGGCAGTTTTATGAGAGTGGAAATTTCCACGCTCTTCGAGACGAACTGAAGGAAAAGGATGACGAGCTGGTGAGGGTCATCGAAAAATGCAGCGTTGTTGAGGGGGCGCTAAGAGATAAAGAAGAGGAACTTGAGTTTAGTAGGGGGGTCGAAGCCCAGTGCGGTGATCTCTAAGCCCAGGTGGTCTCGCTACGTGTCGAGCTTGAGGAGTGTGAATTCAAAGCAGATGACTTAAGTGGCGAGGTCGTCGGGAAGGCAGCGGATCTCGAGAAGGCAGAGTTAGCTCGGTCGGGGGCTATGAGGAAGACGAAAGTTTTAGAGATCGTGATCCGTGTTCTTCATTTCGAGCGAGAGGGTGCCTTGGAGACGGCCAGAATCAAAGAAGAGCGGCTTGATGAATGGATTGTAGAATTAGAGAAAGAGGCTCCTGGCCTTTGTGATCGAGTCGCCGCTTTTGAGGCCGAGAAGGCACGATTACTAGCTCGACCATCCTCTTCCTGTTTTCCTGACGTTCCTCGAGATTTGTACGAGGAGTAGATTCACGTCGAGGCCCAGCTGGATATATTTAGAGATCTGATGAGGGAGGGAACCATTTTAGAAGCCATCTTCGAGGATGCTCGTGTTAAGGCACGTAGAGCTCGGGTCGCTTGTGGCTACGATCCTGCTACACCGGAGGCCGGTGATGATGAAGGGCATGCAGACGTGGATTGGATTGAAGAGGCCGCCTGGTATGAGGACGAGTATCCTGAGGGCGATGGTGATGGTGAAGGGGCAAATGGGGATTGCCTAGGTGATCAGGCCGATGGCGCTGCTGGGCCTGGCGGTGATTAGTAGTTTTTCTTTTCCTTCTTTTTGTTTTGCCGCAAACTTGTGCATTTTTTATGGGCATCTTTTCGAGCCTTTGTAAAAACTATTCTAAGTATGAAATACTAGTTTTGTTATTTGTACCTGATTCTTTTTCTTCGGTTCGAACTTGTATGCTTTTGATCTTGTTGCTTGGTTTTCTTAGTCACAATTATTTAGCTTGAGTTGGGTTGAACATATCCTTTGTTTAATTATAGTTGTAGGTTGACAGGTGTTAGTTCGATCGAGGTCGAAACAAAACCTGAGTTTAATCATGGTCGAGGGCCAGTAGATGTTAGTTCGAACGAGGTAGAACATATCGTATATTTATTTATGGACGAAGGCCGGTTAGGTGTTAATTCGAACGAGGTCGAATACAACCTATACTCAGTTATGGCCGAGGGACGGTTAGGTGTTGATTCGAACGAGGTCAAATATAACCTGTACTTAGTTATGGCTGAGGGCCGGATAGGTGTTGATTCGAACGAGGTCGAATACAACCTATACTTAGTTATGGTCGAGGGCAGGTTGGGTGTCTATAGGTGCAACATTTGTCGGCATTGTGATCTTTAAGGCAACATTGCCTTGGTTGTACATTTAGATAAATAGAGATAAACTTCATGCATTTGTGCTTTGTTCGTACACTTGGGGAAATTTACATATTTTTTTGGACGTTGACTGGCATTTCCATCCCAGTCCCAGTCCTAGCCTATCCAGCCCCTTCATTGGTCGACCTAGAGAAGTCTTGAGAGGTCGAGCAATGAACTAGCCGCCATGTGCCTCCATCTGTGCGCATTTTAATCTGAAGTGTCCCCTCCGTCGCCTCGTTAAAAACCTCCTTGAGAAAACCCAATTGGGACAAAACTCAAGTAAAGGAAAAAGAGTACGACTTTGGGGACACTTTATGTATTAGAAGTTGAAGTACTTGAGGTGTGCAATATTCCAGTTATTTGGTAGTAGCTTTCCTTCCATTGTTTCTAGTTGGAATGACCCCTTGCTCGATGTCGCCGTGATTTTGTACGGGCCATCCCAATTTGTTCCTAGTTTACCTTCCCGGGGATCTTTGCTCGTTTGTGTTTTAGATTTAAGCACATAGTCCCCGTCTTTGAGTGGCCTGATCTTTGGCTTTTTTGTTATAATAGCGTTCTACTTGTTGTTTTTGGGTGATCATCCTTATGTAGACTATATCTCTTCGTTCTTTGACTTCATCGAGTTCCTGCCTTCTGCTTTCATCGTTGCTTGTGTCCGCTTTCGTAGGAGTATCTTAGGCTGGGCTCCCCGACTTCGACCGGTATTACTGCATCAGTCCCATAGACAAATGATAAGGCGTCTTGATGGTAGGCTATAATCTCATGTTTTAGTTGATTATTACATTCCAATTTACTGCACTTTAGTTGAGTTTGATCTTTAATCACGAGTGTTTTGCACTAGTTATGTGTTTTATGCCTTGTAAGAGTGATTCTGAGCTATGTAGTTGTTATAGAATGAATTCAAGTGATTTTGAGATTTGAAGTCTGAGTAAAAGACCAAGGAATTAAGTCAGGATCGTGTTCGTAGGATCAACGAATGATAGTTTAGAATGAACGAAGAATCGAGCAGGCATACTGCGTAGTGTCTAGTAAAATGCACATAACTTTTCGCTTAGGGCTCTGTTTGGACGCCACAATATATTGTTGGAAAGCTGATTCAAAGGCTATAGCTTTCATGTTTTATGCTGTTCAAATTCCCAATATAACAGGGTGAAAAGTGCGCGGCACATGCGTGGCCGCGCACTGGTCGCGCATATGGGGCAAAACAGTGTGAAAAGTGCGTGGCCAAGTGTGCGGGCACACTTCCAGGTGCGCGGCCGCGCACGTCCAACTCCAAAAAAGTGTCCTTTTTCGCGTAGGAGAAGGTGTATTTATTTAGGCCCGACCCTAGTTGGTATATATACATAGAAAAAGGTATTTTGAGGACTTTTGACATAATTTAGACCTAAGGAAGCTAAGGAGAAGAGGGAGAAGCAAGAGCACAAGGATTTCACCATTCATCGTCACTCAAGATAAGGGTTTGGATGTTTTATATTTTCCTTTGACTTAAATTTAATTGTGATGAATTTATTCATATCCATGGAGTAATTATTCCTTTGGGTTTGATGGATTTGGTATTTTGAGAAGTGTTTGTTGATATTAACACTAGTTTTATGTATTGAATCGTTTTGGGTATTTTTATTATTGCATATATATTCACTTGTTTATGTAATCGAAAGAGGCATAATTTGTGATGTTTTGCATTATCTTATTGGTTGAATTCATTGATTCTTGTTAGTAATCGAAAGGGGCTAGTTGAATTAATGTTTAGACCTAGTTAGGAGGATAAGCGAAAGAGGTCCTTCTAAGGATCAATCCACTACGAAATCTTGCATATATTCACCAAACTTAACTTAGTTCATATCGTAAGGTTGAGACTTAATCGAGAAAGGAATTTCTACTGAATGTTTGAACATAATAGAGTGAATTCGAGAGACTCACTTGAACCATAGAAGTGAAGTAACTAAAGTTAATTCCCAAACAAGTATCCTACACCTATCCAATCAACCCATATTTTCTCACTTTGATATATTTTTGCTTACTCTTGTTGCGATTGTCATTAGCCAATAGTTTAGACTTTTAGTAAATTTTAGTTTTAAATCACACAACTCTAAATTGTTGATCATCTTGGATAACAATTAAAACTAGAAGCTACGAAAACACTATTTAAATCCAATCCCTCTGGATATGATATTTTTTATACGATATTCGACTAGCGAGCATAATTTTGTGTTGTGTTTTTAGCTCGTCATGTCTCTCCTGTGCTCATCTTCGACGTTGTTCGGTAGGCCCAGAGTACTTCTGGTAATATTTTCGGCCACAACCCTTTGGAGTCTTCGAGTTTCTTCTTCATGATGTTTAGTATCGACTTGTTGAAGGACTTCGTTTGTCTGTTGCCCGCGGGGTGGTATGGCGTTGAGAGTATTATTTTGATATGCCTTTTCTAAAAAAATCAGCGACTTTCTTTCCTGTAAATTGGGGTCCGTTGTCGCAACTGATCTCTTTGGGGAGGCCGAATCGGCCTATGATGTTTTTCCACATGAAGGTGATCACTTCCTAATCACGTATTTGGGCTAATGCTCCTGCTTCTACCCATTTAGAGAAATAATCAGTTAAAACCAAAAGAAATCGTACGTTACCTCGTCCAGCGGGGAGGGGGGCCACGATGTCCATTCCCCATTTGATGAAGGGCCAAGGGGAAGTCACTAAGTGTAGGTGTTCTCCTACTTGGTGAATCATTGGGGCATATTTCTGGCATTGCTCGCACTTTTTTACGAAATTCGAGGCCTTCTTTTTCATGGTGGGCTAGTAATACCTTATCCGTATGAGGCATCTGACCAAAGCCCAATTGTCGAAATGAGCTCTACAGTGCCTTCGTGTACTTCCTCAAGGACGTGTCGCGCCTGATTTGGGCCCATGCATTTTGCTAGAGGGTCGTCGTACGTTCTCTTGTACATGTCGTTGTGAATGATGTTGTACCTGGTTGCTTACATCCGCAATTTCTTGGCTTCTTTTTTATCAATTGGGAGTATTCCGTCCTTCAAGTATGTAATAGTACGGTTGCGCCAATCCCAAGTCAAGTTTATGTTTCTTACCTCGATTAGGTTTATTGATGAATTGAAAAGATGGACTACGCTTCTGTCTCTGGTTGCAATGTTTTTGGTGGCTGCGGCTAATTTGGCAAGGTTGTCCGCCTCGGTATTCTGTGCTCGGGGGATCTAGTCGAGTTGACATTTGTCGAACTCGGGTAGCAACNCCTACTTGGTGAATCATTGGGGTATACTTCTAGCATTGCTCGTACTTTTTCATGAAATCCGCGGCCTCCTTTTTCATGGTGGGCCAATAATACCTTATCCGTATGAGGCATCTGACCAAAGCTCAATTGTCGGAATGAGCTCTACAGTGCCTTCGTGTACTTCCTCAAGGACATGTCGCGTCTGATTTGGGCCCAGGCATTTAGCCAGAGGGCCGTCCTACGTTATCTTGTACATGTCGTTTGTGAATGATGTTGTACCTGGTTGCTTACATATGCAAATTCTTGGCTTCTTTTTTATCAATTGGGAGTATTCCGTCCTTCAAGTATGTAACATTACGGTTGCTCCAGTCCCAAGTCAGGTTTATGTTTCTTACCTCGATTAGGTCTATTGATGAATTGAAAAGATGGACTACGCTTCTGTCTTTGGTTGCAATGTTTTTGGTGGCTGTGGCTAATTTGGCGAGGTTTTTTGCCTCGGTATTCTGTGCTCGGGGGATCTGGTCGAGTTGACATTTGTCGAACTCGGGTAGCAGCTTGCAGATTTCGGTTTGATACTTTTGCAACCTTTGTTCCTTGATTTGGAAAGTCCATGTGACTTAGTTGACCACGAGTTGAGAATCGAAGCGCAGTCATGTCCTGTTACACTTCGCCTGATTGTTAGTCATGCCCGGGCATCTTATGGATTGGCGAATCACTTCGCATGTTGGGACTTCGAGTACGAGTACCAGTCATGTTACACCTTGTGCGTCTCAAGGTGACGTAATGAATATAAGACTTGTTAATCACGATTTAAATGATTTTAAAGTCGTAATATGGCTATATATGATGTTTGGATAGAAAATACGAAGTTTGGGAAAAATCGGATTAAAGTTGCGGAAAAACCGACTAAGGATTTGCCTTGTAACAGAGCTTTTTGAGAAATAAATTTTGTGTGCTATATGAGGTCTTTTGGGGACATATTGTATACTAAATTGAAGGTCTTGAAATGTAGTTTCCAACTCTCTTAACTGTTAATTCATACGACACTCGTATAAAAGGTTTTAAGCATTAGAAGAAGGGCCAATCAAAGGGTGTCAAGTAGCACATTTTTTACTTTTAAGAAAAAATGGGATATTTACATCCCATTCCGTCTCTTTCTCATTTTTCCAGAGAACACACCCAAATAACACCCCTAACTTTACTCTTAAGCTCTCTGCAAGAGCTTCAAACAAGATTATCATCCCGGGCACGGAATCAAGAAGCGATAACATAAAACGATCCATGCGACGTAAGTATCGCTATATCGCCTCTCTTTTTCTTTGTAGTTTGAGTTTTGGAAGGTACTTCAAAGTTAAGAAAATGTGTACTTTCTGTATTTAAGTGTTTAAATATCAAGTAATGTTGATAAATTCGTTTCCTAATAGTTAGAACTCACGGGACGGTGATCGAAAGTCGTGAGTTCGTGTTATTTGACTTGTAGTGGACTGTTTTGTGTGGGCTGTTTTGTGGTATATTCTGATGGAGATAAGGTTGAAAAATGATGCTTACATGTTATTATTGTTGTTCTCTTGTTGTTGTTGGTATATGGTATTGGAGAAGGGCCTAGTTACACTGATTTTGAATCTCCTTATGATGTGGTAGATTGAATTGAGTTGTTTGACGAATTTCTTGGAAGGTATTAAGGACTCAACAGAGTTAATTTATGTTAAGGCTATCCCTTCTTTCTTTTTGGCATGATCTGAATGATACAAACGAAATGAGCAAAATACGCAACTTTCATAAATGATTCTATTCATAGAAATACTAGGGTTGTTTATATTCTTGATTCCCCATGTGAATTATTATTATATCCTATGTTCATGGGTCTCAGAAAAATATGTATTTGATAAAGTTTGTCCGAAAGGCATATTGATTTGATGATATTCGAGAAATCTTATTAACGTAAGTCTTATGCATTTCATGCATTTATACATGTACATTGACCCATGACTAGAAGGCGATATATACGCGTATATTATATGTATATGGGATATGGGAAAAGGTTATTGCGTTATATAGACACCACCACCTGATCAGCTAGTATACGTTGATGATTTTGCCCACAGTGGCCGAGATGATATGATGTGATGCCCTCAGAGGCTTGATGGTGTTATGAACGCATATAACTATGCATGGTATGACATTTATACGCATATGCATGGCATTGTAAATATTAAATAATTCATAGAGCTATTCAGGCTTACATGTCGAGTCTTTTACTCCATGTNTTACTGTTTAATGGAGTTTTGGAGGACAAATTGTGTGGAGAAACACCACATAATGATGGAATGGTGGACTGGTCGTTCGTTGTTACATTTTTTAAGTTGTTTGACACTACTTTGGTTGTCGTTTTATGTATGAAATGATTAGAGTGTGTGGGCTATTTTGTGGTATATTGTGATGGAGATAAGGTTGTAAAATGATACTTACATATTGTTATTGTTGTGTTCTTGTTTTTGTTGGTATATGGTATTGGAGGAGGGCCTAGTTACAGGGGAGATGCTATCCAAATTTACGCAAACAAGCTACTAGTTTAAGTAAAGGACTTAGCCTTTACTCAATACTGATTTTAAATCTCCTTATGCTATGGTAGATTGAGTTGAGTTGTTTGAAGAATTGCTTGGAAGGTATTAAGGACTCAATGGAGTTAAGGTATATTAAGACTATCCCTCCTTTCCTTTTGGCATGATCCGTACAATACAAACGAAACGAGCAAATACGCAACTTTCATAAATGACTTTATTCATAGAAGTACTAGAAGTGCCTATGTTCTTGATTCCCCATGTGTCCTATTACTCTATCATCTGTTCTTGGGTCTCAGAAAATACGTAAGTTGATAAAGTTTATTTTGGACGGCCACAGCCTACATAGCCCGGAATGGGCATCAGACTTCATGTAGTTCGAGGTCCTAAATCCCCCACAATCAATCCACAAGGCTTCAGGCGGATATCATTGGTATAAATATACCGAATCAGTCTTCCTCTGTGACTATGCTTTCTGTGGTAGCATGATCTTTTTGCAAAGAAGACCAATAAAATCTCGATTCAGCACTCCTTGCTCGCGGAGCGACATACCGAAAAAAAGAAGTAAGTCATAATGATCGGCAGGAAGTGAGCTGACTTGATCGATATTAATCGAAGGCATATTGATTTTATGATATACCGAAAGATCTTACGAACGTACTTCTTATGCATTTCATTCATTTATACATGTACATTGACCCATGATCAGATGGTGTTATATACGCGTATATTATATGTATATAGGATATGGGAAAAGGTTACGACGTTATATACACACCACCACCTGATCAACTGGTATACGTTGATGATTTGCCCATAGTGGCCGAGATGATATGATGGGATGCCCTCAGAGGCTTGATGATGTTATGAGCGCATATACCTATGCATGGTATGACATTTATACGCATATGCATTGCATTGTAAATATTAAATAATTCACAGAGTTATTCAGGCTTACATGTCAGTACGGTTATGAAGTATAATGAGGGCACAGGATGTCAAGTGTTAGGGTTCATGTATTGGAACCTGTGAGTTGTGATTTGTCCGAGGTTCGGTATCTCGTGGAGTTTGTTGACTAAAATCTGATGTGAAAGCGGTCGTTGTTGCTGAGTTACTAAATGTCCTTGTTGTATCTATGATTTCGGGTTTAGATGGTGTTTACGTTCACCCTTGTGTGTCATTATTATGGCATTCCGCTGATACTTGTTGTTGTCTTTTCCTATTGCAATTATTGTATTGTTAGTCATATCGCGTAGTCTTTATGTAGATATTATATTCTGTTGTTTCTATACTTATACTTTATTCAGATTATTTAGTCCAGTAGGTGTCTTGACTGTTCCTCGTTACTACTCCACCGAGGTTAGTCTTGATACTTACTGGGTACCGCTGTGGTGTACTCATACTATATTTCTGCTCATTTTTGTGCAGATCCAGGTATTTCGAAGTTAGTTGATCATTAGCTAGTTGTGCAGACTGTTGCTGTGGAAACTCATGGTAAACCTGCTGTTGCGTTCGCAGGCTTCGAAGTTACCTTCTGATTTGTATTCACACTTTTTACTTTATTTCAAATAGTTGTATTTAGAAAATTATAACAATCTTTGTAGAGCTTATGACTTGTACTACCGGTTTGGGGAATTGTAAATTTTATAAAGATTTCTATTTCAAAAGTTGTTAGATGTTTATTTATTATTATTGTTACTCGGTAAATGTTAGGCTTACCTAGTCCCTAAGACTAGGTGCCATCACGATACCCAACAAAGGGGAAATTAGGTCGCGACATCTTTGGATGCTTTTACTACAGACTATGAGGAGATTGTTGATATGTAGTGGCTGCAACTGTGGCATAGTTTGTCATCCATATATGAGGCCTTTTATCCCTGTCAGATCTCCTCAAAGAATCATCAGGTGAAACATCTAATGGCTAAGCTACAACTTCAAGGTATTCTGATGGAGCATGGTCATCTTCTGGTGACATGCTATATAGATCAGTATCTTGAAGAATGTCTCCAGCATCATCTGGTGGACTATGGATACCAACAGGTGACTCATCTATTGAGTCATCAGAAGCTTCATAGCTTGGATCAACTGTATCAAAGCCTGTATCAACATCTGCATCAGTATCTGCATCCTGTGGTAACCAATGTGCCATACCAAGATCATCATCAAGTGGAGTTGTATTTGTGTTATTAAGAAAGATAGATGATGTGTTATTACTCTGTTGCTTAAAAGGAAAGATAATTTCCTTAAAACTACATTCTTGTTCACAAAAAACACATGCTTAGTTAGATCATATAGTATGTATCCCTTTGTTACTTCAGAATACCCCATGTATGTTGCTGGTACTGCTCTTGTTTCAAACTTGTCATGATTATGCATCCTCCTAACATAGCATAAACATCCTAGAGTCCTAAAGTGATCCTAGTCGGGCTGCTTATTATGGAATAATTCATATGGACTTTTTCCTTGAAGCACTACTGTAGGTTGTCTGCTGATAGTGTAGGCAGCTCATATAACACGATGTCCCTAGAATTTTAGAGGTATGCCTCCCTAAAATCTAACGGCTCTTGCCACTTCTAGAACATGTCCATGTTTTCTCTCAGCTATTCCATTTTGCTGAGGTGTATAGATACATGTCCTCTGGTGTATTGCCCCATATGATTGAAATAACTCCTGGCATTCATGATTCACAAACTCTGTTCCATTGTCTGATCTAATTATCTTCACTCTCTTTGTAAATTGAGTTAGTACTAACTGCAAAAATCTTCTCAAAACTACCACAACATCCATGAATGCTTCCACTATAGACTATGAGGAGACTGTTGATATGTAGTGGCTGCAACTGTGACATAGTTTGTCATCCATATAGGAGGCCTTTTATCCCTATCAGATCTCCTCAAGGAATCATCAGGTGAATCATCTAATGGCTAAGATACAACTTCAAGGTGTTCTGGTGGAGCAGGGTCATCTTCTGATGACATGCTATGTGATCAGTATCTTGAAGAATGTCTCCGGCATCATCTGGTGGACTGTGGATACCAACAGGTGACTCATCTACTGAGTCATCAGAAGCTTCATAGCTTAGATCAAATGCATCAAAGCCTGCATCAACATCTACACCAGTATCTGCAACTTGTGGAAACCAATGTGCCATACCAAGATCATCATCAAGTGGAGCTACATTTGTGTTATCAAGAAACACAGATGATCTGCTATTGCTCCCTTGCTTGAAAGGAAAAATATTTTCCTTAAAAACTACATTCTTGTTTACAAAAAACACATGCTTGGTTCGATCATATAGTATGTATTCCTTTGTTACTTTGGAATGCCCCATGAATGCTGCTAGTACTGCTCTTAATTCAAACTTGTCATGATTATGCATCCTCTTAGTATAACATAAGCATATTAGAGTCTTGAAGTGATCTCAGTCGGGCTGCTTGTTATGGAACACCTCATATGGACTTTTTACTTGAAGCACTATTATAGGTAGTCTGTTGATAATGTAGGCTGCTCCCAAAACACATTAGAGGTATGCCTCCCTGAAATCTAATGGCTCTTGCCACTTCTAAAATATGTCTATGTTTCCTTTCAGCTCCCATTTTGCTGAGGGTATAGATACATGTCCTCTAGTGTATTGCCCCATATGATTGAAATATCTCCCGACATTCATGATTCATAAACTCTGTTCTATTACCTGATTTAATTATCTTCACTCTTTTTATAAATTGAGTAAGTACTAACTGCAGAAATCTTCTTAAAACAAACACAACATCACTTTTTAATTTTAATAAATATAACCATGTCATTCGAGAATGGTCATCAACAATAGTCAAAAACAGTTTATTTTCGTCAAATATTTGTACACTATATGACCCCCATACATCAATGTGTATCAAGTCAAATACTGCATTAGCTCTAGTAGTACTATACTTAAAAGGTAATCTGGTGTGTTTAACTAATGGACACACAGTATAATCCTTTAAGGCTTGTCTACAAGCATTTACAAACAAGTGAAACACTTGGTTTATTGTTCCAGTTGAAGCATATCCTAATCTCCTGTGCCACAATCCAATATTATTATCTTCTTTTCTAATAGAAAAACCTTGTGTTGTGTTCAACAGACCTTCAGTAGAGGCTTTACGGAGTATTAAGTAGAGTCCTCCTTGTTCTCTACCAATCCCCTTCACCTTCCCACTGCAAAAGGTCCTGAAATATGCAAAAATCAGGGTAAAATGCAACCATACATTCCAACTCTTTAGTGAGTTTGGAGACTAACAATAAATTGTACTTAAAATCTGGAAAACAAAGTACATTATCCACTATGTCTCAATTACTCAGCTTACAAGAGCCTATATGGGTTACATAAGTGACACCTCTATTTGGTAAATGGACCTTTTTTGCTTCTGCTTCATTTAGTCTGATCTTATTGAGCAACAAATTATCATATATCATATGATTTATCGCACCAGTGTCAATTATTCACTCTTTTCTACATGTATCTACTAGAAAAGCATTAAGTGTACCTCCCTATGTTTGCTGAACTTTCCCCAGTATTTTCTTTGTTGAGTAACTTCAGGATATGAGTGTATTGGTCATGAGTGAAGAAAATGCCTTTTGATGTGTATGAATTACTGTACTGAGGCTCTTTGACAATATGATTTCCTCCTTCTGGACCATGCATGTTGTGATCTTCTACAAACACATTGTGAGCAGCATGAGTTCCTCCTTTCTTTTTGTATTTGAAATCAGCAGGATATCCTATCAATTTGTAACATTCCTCATGTGGGTGTCCTTTCATCTTACAACAATCGCATTGAATGTTATAGTTCTTCTTTGGTCTCTGCATAGGTCCTGCTCCTGCAGTCATTAAGGCAATTGCTTCACCTCCTTCAATTGAGGTAAAAGAGTTCGTCATGCTTCTTTGACTCCCTCGTTCTATAAGCATTGAATACACCTTGTTTATAGTGGGAACTGGAATCATCATGAGGATTTGGCTTCGAGCCTGCTCATAAGACTCATTTAGTCCCGTGAGAAAACTGCAAGAGTTTCAGACGCTCCACGAAAGTGACAAATTCTCGAGATTTTTCACAATCACAATCCGGAATTGGGGCTAATGAGTCAAATTATGCCCATAACAACTTTAATTTAAAAACATATGAAGATTTTGAACTTGTACCCTAATTGATTGTTTGCAATTTGTTTTTGAATTTGAAAAATCCTTGAGCAATCGATTTTTGTCGAATCGCTCTTTTAATTCTCCCCAAACTGCACTAGCACTTGAAGAATACACAATTCCACTGAGCAATTCAAGTGAGACGCAGTTCATTATCCATGACAATACTATAGCGTTGCATTGTTCCTAGATATTAACGAGATTTGGACCATAGCTTTCTCTTTTGCATATGCCTTCGATGAACCCTTGCCTGTTGCGACCTAAAAGCCCAATTCGCATTGCTCGGCTCCACATAGAGTAGTTCTCCTGTCCTCTCAGTTGCATAGAAATTAACACCGCTCCTGAATTATCATTGGCATTCAAAAACAGTGGATGGTTATGACTTAGCTTTTCCGACAATTCGTTGTCGAGCGCCATCTGTTGAACGCACCTACAAATTCCGGCGAAAAGCTCTGATCAGATGAGATGACCACACTAGTAGCCCATTTGCTCTGATCCCATGTCGAGAATCACCATTAACGACCTACTGTACTTGAATTGAGAACCCTAGCTACAACTGGTGAATGCGATCAACTAAGAGAGAAAGCAGATCATGTCAGTTGTGTGTTGAAAATGAAAATGATTCTCATTACCAAAGAAGAGATATACAATATTCTTATATACACGTGTTCTAACTTCTACTGACAGCTGTCAACAACTAACATTACAACTTAACTAACTAACTATTCTAATACATAATTAGCTACTAACCACATCCTACTGACATGTGTCCCTCAAGTCGCTGCACCTTCAATAAAAAAAACACATCTTATGGAACCATTTCTTTTTCATATTCAAAATTCTATGTTATCTTATATTGTTAATTATTGCGTCTTATTCATATTTTGTAAGCTCTTCCATCCCTAAATACTTCTAACGAATATAACTCCATGAACAACTAATTTAAACAGAAAAAGTTCATAAACCTATTTATCATCAACAAAAGTTAAATCAAGATCAATATATGCCGTGATAAAATCAAAAGTAGCTTATTACATATGTATTTGCTTGGTTATCCCTCTAGTTTCAACGTGATCAGTCTTAATATCAAGTGGA